>JAJOZX010003815.1:162500-297500 GCA_023014485.1 Bathynomus jamesi
AAATCACCGGTTCCGGATTCCATATATCCCATACAACTAAAAGAATTAAAAGAAAGCATTGTTGTGCCGCTAACAAAGATTTTTAATGCGTCTATTTCTGAGGGGTGCGTACCAGATAATTTCAAGTTAGCAAACGTAACACCTATCTTTAAGAAAGGCGGTAAAGGTGCGGCGGGAAATTATAGGCCAATCAGTTTAACGTCTGTTGTAGGTAAGCTACTGGAATCAATAATTAGGGATCGTATAGTCGAACACTTAGAAGTGCATAATCTGGTTAGAAATACGCAACATGGTTTTAGGCGAAACAAATCTTGCTTAACTAATCTTTTAGAATTTTTCCAAAGCGTGGTTGACGTTTACGATAGACATCGGGCGGTTGATGTAGTGTATTTAGATTTTCAAAAAGCGTTTGACACCGTGCCGCACAAAAGACTCATTGAAAAAACTAAGGCTCATGGAATCAGGGGTGTAGTAATAAATTAGCTAGAAGAGTGGTTGCGAGGCAGGAAACAGGGTGGTCGTTGATGGAGCGGAGTCGTATTGTGCTAATGTAGCGAGTGGCGTTCCTCAGGGTTCTGTATTGGGCCCCTTGCTTTTTCTTATATATATTAACGATTTAGATGTCGGCCTAGTCAGTACAGTTTCAAAGTTTGCGGATGACACGAAGCTGGGTGGTAGGGCGATTAATGACGAAGATAGAGGTAAAATTCAGGAAGATCTGATTAAAATCGTTGATTGGTCAGTCACATGGCAAATGAGATTTAACGTTGATAAGTGCAAAATTTTGCATATAGGTTCGCGTAACGGTAATTTTGCGTATAGTATGTCAGGGAAAGATTTAACAAGCTTTGAGCAGGAAAAAGATTAGGAGTTATAGTCACTGGTGATTTAAAAGTAGCGAAACAAAGTACAGCAGCGGTCAATAAGGCGAACAAAGTGTTAGGTTTTATAGCTCGAAATTTTGAGTACAAATCGCGCGATATTATAGTTCCACTTTATAAATCATTAGTTAGACCCCATTTGGAGTACGCGGTCCAATTTTGGAATCCGCATATGCGCAAAGATATAGACAAAATCGAAAGAGTTCAAAGACGAGCAACAAAGATGATTCCGTCGCTTAGGTCAAAGTCGTACGAGGATAGGCTTAAAGAGTTAAAATTGACAACACTCGAGACTAGGAGGCTAAGGGTGATCTAATCCAGGTTTTTAAAATTATGAATGGGTTCGATAACGTAGATATAGATAGCTTTTTCGAAATATCTCAATATAATAGGACTAGAAATAACGGGTGTAAGTTGACAAGTAGAAGGTTCGAGACAGCAGTTGGCAAAAACTCTTTTACGCATAGAATAGTAAATAGCTGGAATAGTTTGCCGGTAGAAGTAATTAGTAGCACGTCTATAAACATGTTTGAAAATCGATTAGACGCGTATGTTGATAGAATGGGTATAGTTTACGGTAGTAAAATTAAGGCTTTGTGGTGATAGATCCCACAGCTCAACCCAAGTGTTGTGGGATATAGGGAGGCAGCATCTTGGGCCTGGGGATACTCTCTGTCCTTACACTCCCCATTTAAAGAGATTCCTCTGCCGAGCGGTGCCCCCCATAGTACTTTGAGGTATTGAAAAACTTATGATCTTCACTTGCCCCACAAACACCTTGAAATGGGAGACCCAAAATGGGTGCACACACATTTCTACATTACTGTACAGTCTTTACAGCCACTCCTACACTTTTCCTCCTAAGTATATATATTGTAAAGTATATTGGTTGTAAATTTTGACTTGGTTCGCAATCGATATGGACCGTGACTTATTTTTCGTTGGGCAAGGTACTGGTATTGATGGATACCGTAATGAAAATGACTCGATTCTTTGGATCTGATATATTTGCATTTCGTTTATAAATAGATATAGAGTGTAACTTATTTGTAGATAGTAGTCTATTATGACTTGATCCTCTGGATCCAGAGATTCTATCTTTAGTTTTAAATCGATAATTAATTAGTTTTTAATTGATAATTATTTAGTTTTGCAAAAATTGGTAGTTGTGAATGTACAGGCAGTTGTTACATAAATTTCTTATGTTCTTGTGGTTCGGAACCCATGTAAAATTGTAGGTCCCCTCCGGCACCACGGAGGACATACAAAGCACAATTACGAACACAGATAGACCAGCCATGAGTGGATCCTAGGGTCTTTGTTGGTCTGAAACATTATAACACATTATAACATATATTTGTATATTTATTATATATATATATTTATATATGTATATGTATTTATATATGTATATATATATATTTATATATGTATATATATTTATTTATATATATATTTATTTATATATATATTTATTTATGTTAACCCCTCCGTCTATGGCACGTGTTGGTTCGAAGTCGACGGGGGGTTCTAGTTAGGTGGCAGCAACGGATGTGTGACTTGAAGTAGTTTTCTTCTATATTACTCCGAGTTCTTCTATAGTGGCTCGGAGGACTCTGATAGACTTACTAAAAATGCTGAAGGTCCCGGATTCTTCTTATAGCGTATCCGGAAAGTTTAATGACTAATTTCTTCTGAAGAGAGCAAGGCTCGAAGGATAAGATAAAAACTATCTTCAACTGTAAATTTACTGCTAAAATGTACAGGTTAGTGATGTAGCGGATGTCATTTTTTTCACATCCGCGGATGCGGATGTTTGATTTCGACATCCGCGGATGCGGATGTCTACATTTTCGTTATTTTGTAGGATATATTCGAGATTTGTTGTGTTTAACGTATATAATAAGTTATTATATAGAGAGAGCTGTAGCTATAATGTAGTATAATTGATTAATTGTACAATAATTGCGGTACTTTTCTCTGAACATATAAAATAATATCAAGCATCTAACTAATATAGAAATCAATTAGTGAATTCGTCTGCAAATAAATTCGTTATATTTTGTCGAGTTTCAGCCACAATTAGAAACCATAATTGTGTTACCAGGATGCGGGACGTGAATCCAACTCAAATGCACCCCACCGACCTCTTTCCCCAACCTCCACCCTTATAGAGAGAGATCTTTAATTAGCTTGATAACTATTTATATTAAGTTTAAAGTTTTATAGGCATATTTATAAATGAGTAATTAAAATAAAGTAAACTAAGATGTTCATCGTTTAATATTCAAACTTAATTATAGGAAGGTTATGCTTAAGGAACATTAATTTTTCTGCCTTTTCTGCTGCCAGTCTGTTTCTCTTTTCATCATATATTAATCCAGCACTGCTAAATAATCTCTCGCTTGGTACGTTTGTTGGAGGACAGGCTAAATGTTTCCTTGCAAGTTTACTCAAGTATGGATAGATATTCTGCGTATTTTTCCACCAACTAATAGGATTGTCACATGCAGCCAGGCGTTTTTCTTGGTGATAGCTCTCGATCATTTTTACTACATCTTTTGACATCGCGTAGGTCTCGTCATCGCTGCTTGACTCAAGAAACTGAGAGAGATATTCTGTGATAGATTTGCTCGTTGAAGGTGTTGGTTCTGTCACTGAAACTTTTATTCTTTTGGTGGGTGGCGAAGCGACAGATTCAAGAGATTGAAGCTCTTCAACTGCTTTGCCAAGTGATGATTTAACTCGTTCTAATGTACTAGGTGAAAATAACTTAGCTTTGTAACGTGGATCTAAGTAGGTTGCAAGAGAGTAACTTCATACAAGAACAGCCTCTCGTCTTGTCGCTTGCATCACTTTTGCGCACAATGAACTAGTTCTATTAATATAGTAGAATTTGATAATTTCTGCTTATTAATGACGTTTTATCTCAACGGTCCACATCCGCACGACATCCGCAGTCCAAAGTGCGGATGCGGATGCGAGAAAATGTGCGGATGTTCCGCGGATGCGGATGTGACCTACATCACTAGTACAGGTAGTGCTCAGCCTTGAATTAGCTTCTGAATGCCAATGGAATATTTTTAGTGGGTTTATATACCCAAAAACTGCTAACATCATTATTATTAAATGCTAAAAAGGCTGTATTATTTTTGCACAATATTCGAAAATAAAGTAAATTTTTAGCTGTGGCAAGGCTTGAACGAGTAAACAAAATATTTGAAGACGAAACCATATTTTTATCTTAAACCGCGACTTTTCAGATCTGATGTTATCATGATCTGCCAAGTTAACTAAAAGTGGAAATCGGACTATGCATCTTTACACTAAAATATGCATATGAGTAAAATCTTAAGGTTTAAGATGTACAATTTTAATGCTTAGGCAAGACTTGATCTCATCTTTTATAACGAAAGGAATGTATACAAAATATGAACATTGCAAAGCTTAAGCACGATTCCTTATTAAGCGAAATCTAAAAAAATGATTATGAGATTTTAATAAAACAACAGGTCACCAATTATTTGGCAAAGAAGAAAGCAAATCAACAATTTTATCCAAACTCGCGTTGGGCGATTTTGGTCCTTATGTAAAAATGATTACACACACACATACATACATATGAGTATAGGCATTATATAAAGTTAAATATATAAGAATATACGGGATTATATAAATACATGAACCATATAACACATGAATTTTTAAAATGGATACTTTTTCTTAAAATGGATACAAGAACTATATAAATGAATACAAGAATTACATGAAGAATAAGATAGTATAGGAATATGGGAATTATTTATGGTTCATTTTTACAGGGCTCTACCCTCTAGAATGATATTAATATAATAATGTAACATCCGAACTAATGCTAACTAGATGATAACTATGGGTTTTATAATACAGTTATATAGACAACGTAAGTCGGGTGGTTAAGTCTAGTTCACGTGGTCTGGGTACGCACTCTTGGTCGTGCATAAATAGTTTCATGTTCCGTGTCACTTGGTTTTCTTTGTTCCCAGAATGATCTTTTCACCACAAATATACCGAGGATAATAGCACATACAATAATGATACTAACGGCAGATGCTGAGAAAATGGTTACCGGTTGTAGTATTTGTAAGAGGTTATTTTGGTTATCATCCGAAATTTTAAACCGGCTCAATTGATCATTCCATTCAGGGGCATGTAGTTCGGGTAGGATGGTTACAGGTTTTATGGAGAGATTTAAGATCTCTATGACGGGTTTAAATTTAATTTGCGACGGGGATGGGTATGAGTTATTAAAGGTAACCTTGTACGGGTTGTATCTTTGGAGGGCTTTTGAACGCAAGGAGCAACCAATTGGTAGCTGAATAACCATAGGATTGTGATGAGGGAATAATTCGATGGACACTCGAGAGTAGCGGCAGTCCTGTTCGCGAAAGAAACCCAGATGTCTGGTCCAATTCGTAGTTGGATGGTTTTAGGGGAATGAAATTTTTTAAATGAACATACCGGGGCATGCCGGTCACGAATTAAGTCGATAAAGCAAGACCTAGTAGTTGGAAGAATAACTGGTTTGAGTGGAAGGCAGACGAGTTGTTTATTTGGTTGCGGGAATCGGCAATGCCGGACGTCGCTATCTGACATCATAGAATAAGCTGATAGATCTTTGGTGAGGAAAAGGTAAGGTGGTACGGTGGGTAAATACAATCGATAGACATTAGAGTTATTTTGGTAGGGTGTTGGGAAAGGGTGAAATTTATATACGTCATAAGTGAGGACATCGAAAAATGGTATAATTATGAGGTATGTGTAGGGGCGTGGTCCATGTACAGTCCAGGTGTATTCTAGAAATTGAGGGTAATTAGTGTGGTTGAGTGGGAATATCGGTGATAATATTAATTGTGACTGGGCGGTGTGAATCAAGGACTGAAGTATTTCCCATGGTATTATGGTGGAAAGTGGTTTTTCCATGGGCTAGCTGGGTTGCACGCAGAACCTTGGAATGAATCGTAGTTATTCGTTGTAAGTATTTATCGATTAGGGTTACTTGTAGGTTCATTATCTCTATTAATTCTATATATCTTTTGTGTTCTTTGTATTGAGCTAACATGGATTCAAGGTATGTGAATCTGTCCGAAAGGGAGTGGAGGAAGCGATTGTTTTCGTGTAATGACCTAATAGTTTGTTCTAACATGTGTCCATTATATTGTCGATTTCGCGCGAAGAGATTCAATTTAAGTTCAATTCTTTTAATATCTTCTTCGGTTGCTAATCCGAATAAACCTTTGAACAGTTTCCCTCCTATATCTATCAGTCCCCTTTTACTTCTTTGGTTAAAGTTTTCTGAATTTTTAGTTTCAGTTTGTATCCATGGTAAGGCTAATATTTCTGATAGGGCGCGTGCTGTAGTTTGAATATTTTCGAGGGTATTTTCTAACAGAACGCGACTAATCTCATCTTTTCCTTGGAAAGAATTCTGGACTTTACTTTCAAACGTTTTTAATTGGGTTTGTATTTGAAGGAGATTGATTTTAATTCTAGCAGGGGGTTGCAAATTTATATAAAGGTCTGCGTGCCCTTTCAAAAATTTACCTTCTGCAAGTTTTTCTATAACAACTCCGGTAGAAATTTTAATGCTAGGTCTACAAGAGTAAATAATTTGGAAAATTATAAGGGGGACAATTTTATTCATTTCTACGCCTTAAGTTATACGGAGCTGGGGGTAGTTGTGTGGATACTTGTGTGGATACTTGTGTTTGTGGGCGAAGGGGTCTGCCTCGTTTTGGTGGCAATGGGGGTCGACCGTTGAGCTCGGATTCTGAGCGGGTTCGTTTCTTATGTGAAGGTTCTAGTTCACGTTGGTGATGCATTTGCGGGCGGTATGTAGGGTCCGTGCGTCGATCATCAATCGGCGAGGGTGGTGACAGAGGAGATGGTGGAGTTCCGCTGAGTGATCCTCTCGAAGGGGTTTCTCCAGGGTCTGGGTCCGATGGGACGCTTGGCTCTGGGGCCTCCTCTTGTTCAGAGATTGCCTCGAGTAATGGTGGTATTACGAGGTACCAATCTTCGTCATGAGTAGCGGTTCCCGCGGTGATCACTTCAGTTTTTTTATCCCTGCCCGATTTAATAATATCTTGACCTTCTGAAGGATAGGCGGCTCGAACGCCTGGCAGCTGTTTTTTGGGAAGGTGGTGTTCGTAAGCTATCTTCAAATTGTCAGCGTGAATGATCTTTAGTTTGGAATGATCCCGGAGGTCGAGGATTTCATAACGATTTTTTACGAGGTTTTTCATAATCCTATGTGGGCCATCCCATTTTGGGTATAATTTGCGATGAGCACCTGGCGGTTTCACGCTCTTCAGATAACATCGCATACCGACGATTATAGTCCGTTGACGGGGATGACGCCTATGTTGCTCTTGCTCCATCTGTTGGTTTCGTTGGTCGAGGGCATAGCGGATTATGTCAAAAATCTTGAAAGATCGTTCAGCTAGTTGCTGATTTGCTTCTGCCATTTCGGAAGATGTTAGGACTGCCGGGTCGGTTTGGTCTGGCAAATCAAAAGGTAGACTCTTGTAGTGATAGAGAACGAAATGAAGGGTGTCCCCGATGGACACATTATAGCCATTGTTGATGGCTGTTTGTACCATGGGAAGGGAATCATCCCATGTACGGGAGGATGCATCGACAACGTGGCGCAGGGCTTCCAAGATCTTTCGATTGTGCCTTTCCACTAAGCCGTTTGCCTGCGGATGGTATGCCACAATGTGTGTATTTTTAATTTTACACATGTTACAGAGTGACTCGAACAGTTTGGAAGTGAAACTAAGGGCGTTATCCGAGATTAGGATGGAAGGAGTGGTATGGTTTTGGATGACGCGTTCCACTAGGGCTCTTGCCACAGTTTCCGAGGTCTGGTCTGGAATGGCGGCTACTTCGCTGTAACGCGAGAAGTGGTCCGTAAACACAATGATGTACTGATTTCTCTTTGACGTTTTGGGAAATGGTCCCAGTATATCCATTCCAGTTCTTTGCCAGGGCCTTTGGCATACTGGATATTTATGCGTCGGAGCTGTGGATGGCACGTTGCCCTTATGCTTTAAACACGACGGACATTCGGCGATGTATTCTTGTACCTTTTTGTTCATCTCGGGAAAGTGGTATCGCTCCAAAAGACTCTTGATGGTGCGATCCGGCCCCATGTGTCCATACAAAGGTGAGTCGTGACAAAGTCCAATGGCTATATCGACGAGATCCTTTGGTATGTCCACGAGGTCATTTCCATCTTCGTTCCTGAAATGTACGAGCCCATCTTTGAGGTTGTACTGTTCTTTTACCTTCGATGGTTCCTTTTGTTCCAGGCGCGCCCGAAGGTTCTGGGTGTGTTGGTCCTGTTGTTGGGAGTATTGCAGACACTTGTAGTCGAACACAGGGAGAATTCCTATTTTATTCACTTGGGCGTCGGGCTTGAGTCTCGACAATCCGTCTGGAATAACTTGCAGTTTTCCCGGTTTGTATACGATTTTCGCTGCGAAGTCCTGAATCAACAGAGCCCATCTACTCAATCGTCCTTCAAGTAGCTTGTCCTTGAAGAGGTACGTGAGTGGCTTATGATCAGTCTTGATGGTTACATCGTAGCCATAGACGATATTTCGGAATTTTTTCAAAGCCCAATATACCGCTAGGGCCTCTCGGTCCGTAGTGGAATAATTCCGTTGAGGTGCAGAGAGAAGTTGACTGGCATAAGCAATGGGTAATTCCACACCGCCTACGTCCTGTAACAGGACGGCTCCTAGTCCATAGGAGGAAGCATCTGTGGCTATGATGAAGGGTCTTGTGTAATCAGGATATTGTAAAATGGGATGACAGGTTAGTTTATTAATTAAAGTTTCAAAGGCATGTTGGTGATCGGATTCTCTGTTAAATTTCGAATTTTTCTGGAACAAATTAGTAATGGGTTTAGCAATATTCGATAATTGGGGGATAAAGTTCCGATAGAATCCGACAAAACCAATAAATGCACGGGCGTCGTCGATGGTCTTGGGTACAGGGTACCTTTCCAGGGTTTCGAGTTTGGCTGGATCAGGTTTAATTCCTGTGGACGAGAGTAGGAATCCTAGGTATACCAGGGATTCTTGTAAAAAATTGCACTTTGCAAGCTTCAGTTTAAAGTGTGCTTTTCTCAAGTGTGATAGCACATTCTGAAGGCGTTGAAAGTGTGTTTTTATGTCCGAACTGTAGACGATAATATCGTCAAGATAAACGAGAGCTTCGACACCTAATAGGTCGGAAAGGACTATGTTCATCAACCTAGAGAAATTAGCAGGCCCATTTCGGACTCCGAAAGGTAAAACCTGGAATTCGTAATGGCCTCGGTTAGTGGAGAAAGTAGTCAATGCCCGAGATTCGGGACTGACCACCATTTGCCAATAACCCGATGCTAAATCGAGGGATGAAAAGAAGTTCGCTTTCCCTACGTTCAGAATTGTTTCCTGCATGTTTGGAATCGGGAAACGGTCTGGGATGGTAATGTTGTTCAGGCGTCTAAAATCTATACAAGGGCGAGATGTTCCGTCCTTTTTGGAGACGAGAATCATAGGAGCGGACCAGGGACTAGCTGAAGGCTGAATGACATCCTGCTCCAACATGTCCTTGATGTGTTCCTCAATAGTGACTAACTGGGAATGTGGAACCCGATAGGGAGGAATGAAAATGGGTTTGGAATTGGGTTCCAACTTGATTTCAAAAGGGACCAAATTAGTTCGGCCCAGATGATCTCCTTTTAGGGCATTCACATCTCTATTTCTTATCAGGAAATCGAGAAGTGATTCCATTAGTTTGGGATCCTGTAAAGCTGGTGACTCCTGAAGGGAGTGCTCCAGACATTTATATTCTTTTAATACTGAAGGATTTAATTCTAAGGAACTGGAAACACGATTTATCATACTGATGGGGAAATCTGAATCTACTTCTACTGTGGAAACAGTTCCTATTTTCTGGTTTGAAGTTAATTCTATAGGACTTTCTCCTTTGTTTAAACAAACAACAGGGATAGCTGAATTCTGACTCTGACTAAGGACTTGGGCAATAAGAACATCTCTTTTGAAATTATTTTTCTCTGTAATCAGAGTACGCTCTGACTCTAATAATTTTCCTTGACTGTTAACTACTTTTGCTAGGAAACAAATCTTCTTATAAGGTGCTACTGTTATATGCTCGGTAGGGCATATGAAAAATTGTGAATCTGATTCTGGTTCGGCGACTAAAATTTGCCTTATTGGCTGAACTGAAGCTGGCTGACTGGAAACTGACTGTGTTGATCCAACTGGATTCAACAACTGGAACTGATTACCCTGGGGTCTGATTTCTGGAGCGGTTGTCCCTCTGGATACAACCGGCTGATTTGAACTGCAATCAAGTGGAGGGGGTTTCCTATTTCTTTCGGAAATCTGAACTGGACTAATTCTATTAACATTAAGTTGTCTGTTATTCTCACGGAGATGGTGTGTCCTATTTCGACACTTTACTAACTTTCCGGCTGGGTAAATCCCATTGATTCCGGTTAAAAAAATCCATACCTAGTAGGATGTCTGTCTGGAAGGTGGCGACTGTGTCCACTATACAACATTTCGCGGGGTATACCGCGTTTCCAACTTCTAAATATAACTCAATTTCTCCGTATGTGGGTATGGGTGTGCCCGTAACTCCTCTGAGTTGGCAGGATGGTGCTTCAAGTTCATATTTGTAATTTGTATTCTCTAATAATTCATCTACACATTGTTTCTTAATTAACGTCGCGTGTGCTCCTGTATCTAGGAAAGCAGTTAAATCTTGGTTATCGGTGCTACAATTTATTATTAAATCTAGGAGGTCCGCACCTATTATCCTGATGGGGAGTTTGTGTGCGTATCTGGGTTCATTACTGTAATTTAGGGGGGAGGAGGTTGAACTGCCGCCTCCAATGTAGGGTCTAAAAAAGGGCTCGAATGGTCTTCTATGGGAGGACCTGGGTCATATTCTACGGGAATATCATACGCTGGAGGGTGTTCTTGAAAACTTTTCTCTGGGGAAAATGATTCCTCCACGGGTATTTCTACGT
This sequence comes from Bathynomus jamesi, assembly GCA_023014485.1. Taxonomy (NCBI): domain Eukaryota; kingdom Metazoa; phylum Arthropoda; class Malacostraca; order Isopoda; family Cirolanidae; genus Bathynomus; species Bathynomus jamesi. Next base: position 173,472 of record JAJOZX010003815.1, read on the forward strand.
ACCGAACTAGTTGACCTTGCTGGTTGTACTGAGGTTTGTACATGGGGTAAGAGTGTGGTTGACCCTGTGGTCGTGATCTATTGGGTTGGTAGTTCGACTGAGGCTGGGAATGGACTGGTTTCTGGGGATTGGATGACTTTTGGGATACGTTTTGGGAATGTGGGGTTTGGTTTCTGAAGTGGGGTCTATACCCTGCAGGGGCTTTATCAGCACACTTTTGGCGATGACCATGTTCGTGACAGTGGGAGCAATACGAGGGGTAATTACATTGACTTATCATGTGCCCAAAGCTATCGCAGTTAAAACACTGTGGAGGAGGGCGTGTATTCTGGGTTTGGGGGGCTTGTTTCTGGGGTGTTCCCTGCATTGGCCTCGATTTATAGGGTTGTTGTTGTTGCTGTTGGTGTTGTGGCTGCTGCTGCTGAATATAATGTACAGGGGTTTCTCTACCCTTTCGGTGTCCGAGAATTATCTGTACAATTTTTGGCTGTTATTAAAAGTCAACCATGAAGTGTAGAAATTCTAGTGTTGTCCCATTTTACAGAGAATCTCATTAAGTTTTTTCTGATACCACGTTTTGACAAGTTTTTTAGAAATGTACGCGGGTGACAGACATTGATGATTTAAAAGCAAGAATCACAGCTGCTATTGAGCGAATTGGTGTGGATATGCTGCAGCGTACATGGCAACATTTGGAGTATCGATTGGATGTTTTGCGAATCACTAATGGTGCACATATCGAATGTTTGTAACAACGTTACTTTAATAAAAGAAACTTTTGAAAATACAGATTCTAAATCTTGTTTAAGAATTTTACGTGTTATCAAGAATTTTATTAAAAGATGAAATTGTACAGATAATTTTCGGACACACTGGAATTTCTAAAAAACTTGTCAAAACTTGGTATCAGAAAAAACTTAATGAGATTCTCTGAAAAATGGGACAACACTGGAATTTCTACACTTCATGGTTGACTTTTAATAACAGCCAAAAATTGTACAGATAATTCTCGGACACCCTGTGTATATATATATATATATATATATATTATATATATATATATAATATATGTAAAAAAATACGTATATTATCCATTTATTTCAGAAGAAATAATATGAAAAGGTAGGCATACATGGTAGGTTTTCTCTAAAATTCAATGTGGGCTCCAACTCTTTCCACCAGCTTCTGGAGCCGCCCAGGAATGGCGTCCACTGACTTTAGCAGGAACTCCGGCGGGATGGAGGACATGACTTCCCGAATTCGGTCCTCCAGTTCTTCCAATGTCCTCGGTTTGGTGCGGTAGACTTCTTCCTTTACCCACCCCCAAAGAAAGAAGTCGCACGGTGTCAAGTCGGGGCTCCTGGCTGGCCATTGATGTGGACCACGACGACCCATCCAACGCCCAGGGAAGTGGGCATCTAGCCACTCACGGACAACAAGAGCGAAGTGCGGAGGGGCGCCATCTTGCATAAATATCCGATCGTCGATGTTCTCCCATGTGCTGACAACCGGCCAGACCTCGTTTCGCAACATAGCAAGGTACCGCTCAGCATTCATGGTGTTGCGCAGAAGGAACGGGCCCACAACCTGATCTGAGGTCATACCACACCACACCGTTACACTGAACCGATTCTGCCGTTTTTCAGCGGTAACCGTGCGACTTCTTTCTTTGGGGGTGGGTAAAGGAAGAAGTCTACCGCACCAAACCGAGGACATTGGAATAAGTGGAGGACCGAATTCGGGAAGTCATGTCCTCCATCCCGCCGGAGTTCCTGCTAAAGTCAGTGGACGCCATTCCTGGGCGGCTCCAGAAGCTGGTGGAAAGAGTTGGAGCCCACATTGAATTTTAGAGAAAACCTACCATGTATGCCTACCTTTTCATATTATTTCTTCTGAAATAAATGGATAATATACGTATTTTTTTACCAATCCAAAATAGGGAGCTACTTTCCGCCCACCCTGTATATATATAAATATATATATATTTATATTTATATATGTAAATATATATATATATATATATATATTATATATATATATATATATTTATATTTATATATATATAATATATATATATATATATTTATATATATATTTATGTATATATATATTTGTATATATATATATTTATATATATATATTTATGTATATTTATATATATATATTTGTCCCCGCAAGGGGGTTCTAAGCTCGTGCTTTTGAGTGCTCTTTGTGCTCGTTTGTACGTGCTTGTTCCTGGAGGTTTCACGTGCGCCCTCCCGGCCCTAGCACCCAAGGATGATGGGGCTCGACCCTGCAGTCTTTCTCATCCTTGGTCTTTTTCCACTTCGACTATCCCCTCCACCCTTTCTTTTTCCTCTGTCTTTCCTCTCACTTTTTCTTTGTTTTTCCGCTGAGATATGCCCTTTTAAATAGAGGCGAATCGGTTCTTCCCGAACTTAAAAAAAAAAATATATATATATTTGTATATTTATATATATTTATATATTTATATTTTTATGTATATTTATATTTTTATATATATATTTATATTATATATATTTATATTATATATATTTATATTTATATATATATTTTATATATATATTTATATATAATTTATTTATATATATATATTTATATATAATTTATTTATATATATATTTATATATATAATATACTTATATATAATTTATGTATATTATATATATATATATATATATATATATATATATATATATATATATATATATATATATATATCAGTGGCGACTCCTGCACTCGGGCTTCTCGGGCTGAGCCTGAGAAGGCAGGGGCAAGGAGAAGCATGAGAGAAAGAATTGTGTATTTATAGATTTAAGTTTAAAAAAAAAGTTTTAAATACAAATTGTAAAAATGGTTTTTGGCTGGTAGTGTTACTATTTTCCTGTCTAGCCTTCGTCACGCAAGCAAATTTTCTGCGCATTTAGATACCCTTACTACCTATAAAAAACTATATTGACACATTAAGTTTTTGTGTAATCTTTCAAGATCTTTTACTCGGGCGCGAGACATTACGCCCGAGAAAGTATAAGTAATATCGTATATTTAAAGTTCTTTTAATGAGTAATTATTTGCTCGCATACGGTTACATAACAGTCCTTCTAATTCTCATTAAATGAAATGTTTTTCCTCCTATTAATTTTTTTTGTAAAGAAAAAAAACATTTCAACTCGGGCTTATATCCTTCGGCCTTGTAGAGGCACAGTTTTTAGTTCTGGCGATACATGGTAACTTTTTACATTTTGATAAGCGTGCCTTCAACTGCCTGAGAGAAAAAGGTTTTAAATTCGGCTATTTTATTCATTGCTATGCACGTAAGTTAAATTTAGTGTTAAGTAAAATCTCAGAGAAAGCTAACGGGGCTAAAATGTTCTTTTCCAATGTATGTGCTTTCGATAAATTTGCTTCTTCAAGTATCAAACGAAAAGCTGTATTTAGAGAGCTTAATATCAGCATTCCATCACTTTGCGAAACAAGGTGGTGCTATAGATCTAGAACCGTGTCAGCAATAAAAAGGCAGCGTGAAACTCTGAAAAATGCATTTCAAAAGATTTTAGATGACAGTCGAAGATGGGATGAAGATACTCTTAATCAAACTGATAATCTACTTATAAAATTGCGTGATTTCATTTTTCTGTTTTTTATTAACTGCTTTGAAAATATCTTGTCACAAGCCGAAAAACTATTTGATCTTCCGCAATGCAAGCAGCTTGACACTTAGTTTGCGCAACAGAAAGTAAATGACTTTACTGAATTTATTGAGTGCGCTCGTACTGATAAAGCATATAATAAAGTTTTTCAAGAAACAATGGCAGACTTCGAACAATCCGAATACCTGACTTCTCCCCCGAGAAAAAGAGCTAGAGGCAAACAAATGAACTATAAAGCAATATATTTCGAAATAATTGACATTATACTAATGTCAATGAGGGAACGATTTGATTACATTCGGGAGTTTGCGTTCTTTGAGTTGATTGATGTGACCAAATTTCCAGAATTTGCTGAAAATTTTCCAATGCATCATCTTAATGCTTTACAAACTAAATATTCAAATGTAATTGACTCCAAATCCTTAGTTAACGAATTGAAATATCTTTATCGTGACAGTGACACGGGGTGTCCTGAAAAAAATAAACATCAACAATCCGATAATAATCAGTCCGAGCTTGAACCAGTATAATTACGATCTTCCACAAATATTTTTTATTTTAATCCGTACAAAGCATGACACTGAGTTGCCCTGAAAAAAATAAACAACAATAATTAGCACACCTAATATATATATTGTCGTGATTTACCTTTTACTATTTATAATTTATTTTAATTCACTATTTCTTCCTCTTTCGTCTATCATAATTTATCGTAATTTGACATTTATTATTAAACATAATCTTTCTTAAACAAACATTATTAATATTCTTAATTTAGACATTACTTCACTTGCATCACCCCCCTTGAAAATAAGCTTTTCACTAAGAAAACTTAATACCGTTTAACAAATTTATTTGTTTATTCGTTATTTATTTTGCAATTTTTTTCGTTAACAAATTTCAAGTTAGAGAAGAAATCATTAGAATGACAAATTCCACACATCAGATATTTTGTATCATTTTATAAAAATCGAAAACAAACTATAATTTTCACATTTGCATAAAATAACATTTCACATTAATAACCAAATTTACAACCTGTAACAAAGGTATAACGTGCCAAAAATAACGGACAATTTTCTTAACATTGGTTACACAAATTTCAAGTTCACAATCTATTCCTGCGATTCCTCATCAAAGATCGCTTTACATTCGAAACAATTATTTATATAGTTATACAGTTAATATCAGGGCAACATAGAAAGAACAAGAAAATGTTTATATAAAATCCCGATCGTTATTCTAAATAAGAACAGATAATATGAACTAAAAAATACACGCAACCTCCTATGTAAACAAAAAAGCCAAAACAATCATTGTATAATAAGACTTCGCATTGTGTTGTAAGCGAACCTCTATAAAAATATTCCTAACCGTGTGAAAAACTGCATTACACTGGGAAACAATTTTTCTAACATTTTCTATGCAAATGCGCGCAAAAAAAAAAAAAAAAAAAAATTATTTATACCCATATTAAAATGTCAACCCAAAACGCCCCTTATCGCAATAAAATCTAAATTCAGAATAAAAATTTAACCATTGTCATTGAAATGGAAGAAAGATAAAAACAATTTCTCTATTTCAATTAACAAAATTACCTTAATCTATAAAGCGAAGCGAACTTAAAATTATACATGTTTGATGTTAATGTGTCGGCCTTGATTGCAATGAGTGGAATGATTGTAATGATTTGTAAAAGCCTGTAAACTTGAATTCTGGAAAATTTTGTTACTCGCTTATTGAATCTCTTACAATGCTGTACTATACATATATATTTTTATTGCCTAAAAAATGCGTTACTATACGCTAGCCATTTTAACCCCTACCGTATAAATCGTATTATTATTATTATCATCACCACAATTATTACTAATTCCAAAATTTTAAACACAAAAAGACAAACGTAGGGAAGCTTTAGACAGAAATAACAGAGGAGGAAAGAAAAAAATAAACACCGGGCAGCGACGAACAATTTTGAAACGACTGCGAAGAAATATGAAACAAACGACACCTGAATTTAAAGTCAGATGCAAATGTTTTGACTCCACACTACAACCGTCGCGAGCAGATGATTATGAGAAATTTTGAGCCAGACTCAATAAGCGAGCAGTTGTGATTCGATTCGGAAACACAGGATTTTAACGAAAAGAGAAAAACAACAAAATTTTGGATGCGCGCGAAAATTTTCGAAGGGAGACGAATTTGGAAAATGATGGGCGCCATTTTGAATCACATTTACAATGAAATGTTAAAGAATGGAAAACGAAGTTTAGTTGTAAATGGGGTACAGTTTGCAGTTTACTATTTAAATAATCGAAGCAGAATATTTATGAATGTTGTAATACCGGTTTACCAAAATATTGGAAGATATATTCACGTATGGATGAGAAAAAAAACGGATTATGATACCATAAAAGTGGAAGATATTTTATTACCCATGAGGGACTGACAAAAGGCTTGTGATGGACTGGGTATTATAATTTAAAATGCGTATCATAAAAGTGGAAGATATTTAACTGCCCATAAGGGACAGGCAAATATATATATATATATATATATGGGATAAGATAGTTTACGGCATGTAATTAAATTTTTGGTAGAAAGACAAGAAAATATTTATTATTTCCATAAATGTTTAAATCCTTCTATCGCGGTCAGTTTTTCCCAAGCCGCTTTGTTTCGAATTTATCTGCAGATTTCCAGCCTTTTCGCGATGTTTATATATATATATATATATACAGTACTGGCCAAATTATTAGGAATTTTTTTAAAATTTCATTTTTTGGTATAAAATGTTAAATTAAACCAATTTTAAACGTTGAAAAGTTATTTATTTCTACACAAGAATACATGGTCATTATTTAGCAATAGTTTAGTACTTAGTTTGACCCACCTTAGCTGCCATAATGGCTGCGACACGCTTCGGCATGCCATGAATCAATTTTTTGCATAATTCTTTAGTCGAACGAAGCGTGTTTGTTCGTCAGTTGTCGTTTGGTTGTCGTGCGATGCGGGTGTGTTTCTCTTTCTTTTACGTGTCATTGTAACTACCGTTTAATTTAAATAGTGTATTTACCCAATTTCGGCAATTATTTGTTACAGTTTTTAAGTGAATTTGAAAATGGGGCGAAAGAATGACTTGAGTCCACGGAAAATTGGGCAAATACAGGTTTTATTAACTTCTTCTACATTTAAACAAAAGGAAATCGCTGCCAAACTCCATGTTTCACCACAGTCAGTACTTCGTATTAAGAAAAAAATGGTATTTGGAGAAAATGTAGGCCCCAAAAGGGTTGGAAGATGCGGCAGAAAAAGGGTAACAACTCCAAGAACTGATAGACAGATTGCAATTTTGTCTCTTAGAAATAGAAGAGCTACTTGCAAAAACATTTCCAGTAGTCTAGCGGCTGATGGCATCAATATTAGTCGTAGAACAGTCAACAGGAGGCTTCTAACTGCCGGCTTCAAAGCCTACCACCCAAGGAAGAAGCCCAGGCTCACTGAGGCTATGAAGAAGGCACGTTTTGCATGGGCAAAGGAACACATTAACTGGACTAGTGAGGATTGGGAACAGGTAAGAATAATATTTAACATTAAATAGAATGTTAATACAGTAAATACAGTATGCATAGAAGTGTATTTACAGTACGTGATAAAACTGCAGTAAAAATATCTGTAAAGCAGCAAGTCATACTGTACTTCGTTTTAGCTGTACTTCATACGCTATGCACTGACTCTTTCACAGGGCTTTCTTTGATTGCAGGTGATGTTCTCCGATGAGTCAACGATTGCCGTGCTTGACGATCGTGTTCAAAGTGTAAGAAGGAGGCCTGGAGAAGAATTTTTGCCTGAGTGTCTGATGAAAACGGTGAAATTTCCACAAAAGATCATGGTTTGGGGAGCAATTTCTGTGCATGGAACTAGTCGTTTGAGCATTGTTGAGGGGAATATGAACCAAGTCAAGTATATAGAAGTACTAAGAAGACGTCTACTGCCTCAAATAAGGGCATGGTATGGTAATAGACGTTGGATTTTTCAACAAGACCCAGCTCCATGCCACACGACAAAGTCGGTTAAAAAATGGTGTCATGAAAATAGTGTTCGGTTGCTCCCATGGGCTGGAAATTCTCCAGACATGAACCCAATCGAAAGTTTATGGTGTATTTTAAAGGACGTAATCCATGAAACGCCGATAACAACAAAACACCAACTCATAGAGCGACTTATTCAAGTCTGGTTTCACTCTCTCTACACGTATTAAGGAATTATGCAAAAAATTGATTCATGGCATGCCGAAGCGTGTCGCAGCCCTTAAGGCAGCTAAGGGGGGTCAAACTAAGTACTAAACTATTGCTAAATAATGACCATGTATTCTTGTGTAGAAATAAATAACTTTTCAACGTTTAAAATTGGTTTAATTTAACATTTTATACCAAAAAATGAAATTTTTAAAAAATTCCTAATAATTTGGCCAGTACTGTGTATATATATATATATATATATATATATATATATAATATATATATATATATATATATATATATATATATCCTATATTTTATAAGTGTACTGTTGGCTTGTGATGGACTGGGGATTATAATTTAAAATGCGCATCATAAAAGTGGAAGATGTTTACTTCGTTAAAATGTGTTTTTCGGTTCTCAAAAATATTTCACGGGAGATTGGTAGGTGATTTAAGCCTATTCCCCAATGGTGGTAAAGTATTTACGACATGTACCAGCGTATGATTGAGAAAATGCTGTTTTTTGCTGCTTAGACTGGTAAACAACAGAAGTTTCTGATTTGTAGAAAGATAAGGAAGGCTTTGACCAGCATGAGTTTGTGCAACAAGATTTGAGGCGGATTTCGTGCCTTTTCGCACGGCTTTTATAGCAAGTTAATAAAAATGTGTATATATATATATATATATATATATATATATATATATATATATAGAGCGCCACCCCGCAAGGGGGTTCTAAGCTCGTGCTCTTTGTGCTCGTTTGTACGTGCTTGTTCCTGGAGGTTTCACGTGCGCTGGAGTTTTCACGTGCGCCCTCCCGGCCCTAGCACCCAAGGATGATGGGGCTCGACCCTGCAGTCCTTGTCATCCTTGGTCTTTTTCCACTTCGACTGTCCCCTCCACCCTTTCTTTTTCCTCTGTCTTTCCTCTCACTTTTTCTTTGTTTTTCCGCCGAGATATGCCCTTTTAAATAGAGGCGAATCGGTTCTTCCCGAACTTAAAAAAAAAAAAAATATATAGAGCGCCAAAATTTTACATTTTTTATAGGTGTGCTGCTGGCATGTGATGGCCTGGGGATTATAATTTAAAATGCGTATCATAAAAGTGGAAGATATTTAATTACCCATAAGGGACAGGCAAAGACTTGTGATGTAGTGGGGCGTAAAATACGATATCTTGGATAGCAATCATGAGCAGAGTGAAACTCGAGCACGTAGGGCCAAACCGAGCTACCAAGCCTTTCACACACACTCAACTTCTAAGAATCATTCGTGAAAAAAACGAATATCATAAACTGAAAATTTTTTATGATTCACATCTTATCAACAAATATGATCAATATGTCCGCCGTCCTGCTTACAAACTAATCTTAACCTTTTCTTTCACGACATGGTACATTTTCTGATTTCTGCTGATGTTATTTTGTCCCAACATTCGAGTATTTTTTCTTTAATTGCATTTCTGTAAGCTTTTCTGTTTGGCCTTCATAAATCTTCTCTGCTAGAGTGTTCCATATGCAATAATCCATGGGATTGCAGTCAGGTGATTGTGGGGGCCAGTGGTTTTTTTCCAATGAAGTTGACTACATTCTGTTGTAGATATCCTCTGTGAACTTCCTAGTATGAGCTGTAGCACCATCTTGTTGGAGTATGAAGTCGTTTCCATAAGCAGACGCCGACAATCAGGCAAACGATTCTTCTCTAAGAGATTTACATAGGTTTCTGAATTAATTTTTTTATTTTCTGAAATGAAATGAATTTTCGTCTTTTCATTCCACGATACACCTGCTAATACCATGATTTTTTTGGAAAACCGACTTGTCTGGTGGTAAAGTCTCGATGGAGGAATATCTTTCTTACGCCGACCATAAACAACATCGTTCCGGGAGTTTCGAGCAATCTCGATGGTGAAATCTTTTTCATCTGTAAAAACTATTTTTTTAACATCATTGGACGAAAATCTATCAAGCAATTTTTTACAACGAATTTTTCTTTTAGCTCTTACATTGCTGTCACGTCTTAAAACACGGATCCTTTGAAATGCTTTAAGTCCTACCGTTCTCTGCATTCTCTGCAGTGTGACCCAGGTCGATCCAGGTCTTGAGTGTAAACTGTTTTAGGCCTACCACTTCCACGCTTCCGTGCCGTCGAACCGGTTGCTTTAAATTTTTTAATTATTATATTCACAGGCATAACATTACAAGTTATTCCTGGAAATTCCCTCAAAATTCTTGCCCCAGTCTATCTTTTTTTCCAAGAAACACTTTTCAATCACCGCTTTTTCACCGTTAGAACCATAATTTGAAGCGTAAGTTTGAAAAACAGTATTTAAGATGGGCGTAGCCTATATCATATGACGTTTTTCAGAGACTAACAGGTTATCCATAGGCTAAGGAAACTACTACAAGTCTTAGAATAGTTGCCAGGTACAGCTATACACATTTAGGATTTATGATATTCGTTTTTTTTCACCATACCTCATTGTTCCCTCAGCTGTGGAAAAAGTATTTTATGTAGAGGTCTGAAATTTTTATGATGGCTTATCAATGGATTGAGGTAAAATTTGGAAGTGTGAATTGCATATTTTTTAAGTTATTGATGTTCAAGTCTCAAGGCGTTTTCTTGGGGGGGGGGGGGGGGCACCCGATATATAAAATGCAAACACAAGAAAAAAGAAAAATGATTCCAAGGCTTTTTGTGTATTCAGAAGTACACCTCGTCAGGGAATGAAGGGAGAAGGCGAGATGACAAAATATACCTATGTCCAGTGGGACAGAAAAATAAGTTTAGTTCTCTATTAGTTGTAATGGGTACGTTCTTCCTAATAGTCCGGTTGCACGGGGTGGGAACCCTGCATTGTTTGTTATAAAGCAAAGCTTGACATATTTTGAAAGCTTATACCACCCCATTCAAGAATCCATCGGGTGTACACCTGACGCCCGCTTGGCTTTTTCAATATGGCCGGCGAAACTGAAAAATCCCATATCCTGGTCAATACTTGATGGATTTTGATCTTGATGTCATTTCTAGGGGTTTTTAGGATGATGAGTCGATCTGGAGGGGTTGCAGATACTTTGGGAGTCGTTTTGACCCACATTCGTCAATACTCAAGATCATTGGAAGTCAAACGCCCCCCGAAATAAGGAATATCTCATATCTCGGGCAGTCGTGGAGATATTTTGGTGATTGCCAATCACTTCATGATTCCCTTTCTAAGTGCATGGACCCAATGGATCCAGAGTCACATCCAGAAGGCAACTTATACAATATTCAGACAGGGCAGCTTGCATCTCCAGATGCCAATGCCGATAGAGCTGTTAGTATTGAAAAGACTCAACTGGCACAGTACGAGTCATCATGGCCACAAGGCTTTTATGGCACCATTTCCAAACATGTCATCTTTGCAAGTAAAACGAAACATATCAAGGTGGGTGCCAACTTGGTTATGGACCAAGAAGCGATTTATGCACGCGTCATCGGTTTGCTGATGAGCGAATGCGAACTTGACTTGACCCATGTATTCTCAACAGAGCTTGCGGCATACCCACCCGCACTGTTCCAACCAGATGGCTTAATGAGAACTGCAGCTAAGTCCGCATTGAAGCAGAACTTGGGAGTGGAAACATCCTCTCGAACATGGGGTCGACCAACAGTTGTTATCATGGATGTGTCAGCTGTTTTGTGGACAGTCGACTGGCCTGCTAGTGGCACAGTTGCTACATTTATCCAAACCTTCAAAGTATGGCTACCGAAACATCTTTCTCATGCATCTGTAGTACTAGCTTTTGATCGCTACTATGATTTCTCTCCGAAATCAAGCACTCTTGCAATGAGAAGCAAGAGCAGCAGCAGTTCACAAGCTGGACCTCAACACCCCATTGCCTACAAGAGATGCTGTTCTCACGTGCACCGCGAACAAGGAGCAACTAAACAGGCTGCTCTGTGAGCAAATCCTTGCTGACAGTGAGTATCTCGCAACTGTAACCCAAGACCATGAGCTAGTGCTTGCAAGATAGCAGACCATACCGACTTCCATTGTGCGAGGCAGGAGTCGAGCAGCATTGGAGCTCTCATCATCTCATGAAGAGGCTGACGTGATAACACAACACGCTGTCGCACAAGCTGAGAAAGATTCTGATGCCCGCATCTCCATCATTTGTGATGACACAGATGTGTTTGCCATGCTGACTCACTTCTATGAATTTAAGAAACTAGGCTGTTCCATGATTATGGAGTCTACAGTGCGTGGCAGAAAATCAGTGGACATCCGAGCAACTGTAACCCAGTACAAAGACATCATCCCACAAATCCTCAAACTACATGCTTTGAGTGGTTGTGACACAGTTGCAGCAATACATGGCATCGGCAAAGCCACTGCCATTGCCACAGCCAAGAAGGGTCGGAAGCTAGACAAGCTGGGGTCTCTTGATGCATGCTTTGACCATATCGAGAAAGAGGCAACAGCGTTCATTGTTGCATGCTATGAGGATAAGAAATCCTCATCTCTTACTGAGTGTCGTCAGCGAGTATGGGCTCAGAAGACAGGGAAGTCGGGAACTGCTGCACCCAAACTATGTTCTCTACGACCAACAACTGAAGCTTTCCATCAAAATGTGCTCAGAGCCCACTACACTGTGGCGAACTGGCTCGATGCACTAAAGTATGACCCACCACCACTTGATCCTGTGCATTATGGGTGGGAGAGAGACGAAACAGAGTTCTCATCCTAAAAACATGAAAATTAAAACCCACTCTAATAGACAGAGTTTATTTCCACAACAGTTTCGACGCCCACTGGCATCCTCCTCGGGTGGATACAGAAAAACGAATGAACCAAAACAAGAGGGAAAAACTGTCCAGGGACCGACCGTTAAGAAATTCGCACCTAGGTTAGATCCCATTCTCCCGACACCGGAAGGGCATTTTCATTAAGTACATTCGCACAAATTTAAAACTATCTTCCTGTTCTAAACATACAGATTCTTTTTTTTTTTTTTTTTTTTACATAATTATTACATTTATTATTAAATTTATTACATTTAATATTGCATAATTATTTATTACAGAAATTAAAAATTTATTATTACATTGGTTATTACATTGTTCTTTATTATACAGAACTTATAAACCGAAAAACGAATGAAAAAGGCGATTAGGAAACAATCGAGAGACCATTGAGAAATTCGCACCTAGGCTAGATACCGTTCTCCCGACACCAGAAGGGCATTTTATTACAGGGTCCCGCTTATAAGAACATTCGCACAAATTAAAACTATCTTCTTCTTCTATACATACAGATTCTAATATTTTGACATAATTACTGCATTTATTATTGCATTTACATTGTTTTGGTTCATTCGTTTTTCTGTATCCACCCGAGGAGGATGCCAGTGGGCGTCGAAAGTGTTGTGGAAATAAACTCTGTCTATTAGAGTGGGTTTTTATTTTCATATTTTGACCTTCAAGTAGAAAAAAAAGAAGTTTTTTGCATCCTAAAAACAGTTGGTGAAGGAGTGTGCTTAGCACCAGATGAAGTTCTGAAGCTAATCAGATGTGGGTGTGAATCACAATCAGCATGCAGGGGGAGTCGCTGCGGCTGCATGGGACGCGGAATCCTTTGCACATTGTTCTGTGCATGTGGCAGCGGCTTGGATTGCAACAATCCATTGACCCAAAACGCAAACGAAGAGCAGACTGATGATCCTGACGATCCTGACACAACCATGTCTTTTGATATTTGCCCCCAATAAATGGTTACCTAATGTGAATAACTGCATCAAAGTTGTCAATGCCAATCCCCCAGCTAGGTGTGAGCTTTGTTTTGCTTACGAGGTCATATCTTGTAGCTTCGCAACCTTCCATATAATGCATGTGCCCTGCACTTCAGCATAAATTGTGGTTTATATCCGAATATCCATATCCATATAATGTAGGTTGTCATTTAAGCATTATGATCTGGTTTTATCTGCAGAAAAGATGTTAAGTGCTCAGCAGTTAGCTAGATTGTAGAAATTGTCACTGAAATAAAGAAAATGAAAATACAGTGATGTCAACTGGCATTATCATATTTCAAGGCAAAACTTTAACCTCAAATGACCTTGACTTGACCCATGGAGTTGCAAAATGATATCCTACTGTTAGCATGTGCCTATAGAACTACTCAGTCTCGCCCAAAACCATAAAAACGACAGTAAGATCAAAATATCTCCACGACTGCCCGAGATATGGGATATTCTTTATTTCGGGAGGCGTTTGACCTCCAATGACCTTGAGTATTGACGAATGTGGGTCAAAATGACTCCCAAAGTATCTGCAACCCCTCCAGATCGACTCATCATCCTAAAAACCCCTAGAAATGACACCAAGATCATCAAAATCCATCAAATATTGACAAGGATATGGGATTTTTCAGTTTCGCCGGCCATATTGAAAAAGCCAAGCGGGGGTCAGGTGTACACCCGATAGATTCTTGAATGGGGTGGTATTAAGCTTTCAAAATGTGTAAAAATTTGCTTTATAACAAACAATGCATGGTTCCAATAAAATCAGGATCTGTGCTACCGGACTATGATGGGAATCCGTGCTAGTTCTCGTTGAATCTTTTTCTCTTTATCCAAAAGGTCGTATATTTTCTCCGACTATTCTTTCAAATATTTTGGCGAGTTCTTTGCTTGAGACCTATCTCCCTTTTTATATATGGGAACAATGTTTGCTCTTTTTAGTATGCTCGGTATTTACCCCGTGTCCAGGGATCTTCTCCATATTCAGTAAAGGGGTGTAGCCATTTCGTTCTTGCAGTTTTTAATCAACAAGGCAATCCATTTGTCTGGACCTGCAGCTGAATGTGATTTCATTTGCCCTATAGCTTTCGCTATATCATCTTCAGTAAACTTAAAATCGGTTACACATTCACCATTTAATTCCTCTTTAGAAAAGTTATTTCTGTCAGGTACTGCTTTGTCAGTATTTGGGGAACTGAAAACCGATTCATGTTGAGCTCTCAATATTTCAGGTATTTTTTTTAGATCATCGGTTAGCTCATTATTTTCTTTCCTTAACCCTTTCGTGCCCGGAGGTCTTTTCCGAGACTGAATAAAATCGTCTGGCATTAACCAGGAGAAAATCAGTGAAGTAATTGGGTGCGATAGTGGTCCGTGTTTTTGTTTTTCTTTTCGCGAAGTATGGAGGTACTTTGGGTTACCTTTCATCGTTTTCACCGCATCTTCCTCTTTTCTCTCCGAATGAACCTTAATTAGGGCTCGTGTTTCCCTGTTTATACTTTCCAGTTTTACTTGTATCACGATTTTGGTGTTTGTGCAATTAATGAACATCGTGGCTACTACTTCTCTTGCGGAATAGTGTTCCCTTTTGCCTCTCGAAATAGTTCCTCTTTCCCTTTGGCTGTACTGATGGAACATTTTTCTAATACTTAATGCGTCTTTTTTTTTCAAAGTTATTAACCTTTCTTCGGTTTTATCCTCTAAGACTGTTTTCCAATCTATTTTGGCCATGTGAGACCTGATTTCTTCCCAATTTATGGTCTTAAAGTTTAGGTTAAAAATCTCAAATTTGCCTCTTTCTTCAGTATAAGTATTTTCTTTTTGAGCTCTCGCCCTATTAGTGGATACCTCGATAATGTGGTCTGATATTTGTTGGTGTTATTTGTGAATACCAGACCTAAGCAGTTATTTTTGTGGTGTTATCTCCTGTGTTGCCATAAATTAATTTGTAAGAGCTATCAACATTTTTTCTTGCTCCTGGTTTTCTCTTGTGCCCTCCCGGTGTATATATATACACATTTCTTCCCATTCTTTTGTATTTTAGAAATGGGAAATTAAAATCACCGCAGAGTATTATATTCGGGGATGGGATGTTTAAGGACGTTATTAGGTTTCTGATGTTGGCAATAGCTTCAGGGAATTTTGCAGTTGGAGTGTTCGGAGATCTATAGATGACTTAGTATCATAAGTTTTAAATTTTTATGCTAAGAGCTCCATGTAGCTGTTCGATGTACTTATTGTTGGCTCTGTCATATGGCTCTCGTGTATGTATATAACACAGCCACCATTTCGTCTTTGTTCTGTCAGCTCTTAATATGTTGTACCAATCAATTTTTATTCTTTTTTATCTATGCTCTATTCGCAGTTTTCACAATCTCTTTGGCAGTCTTTAAGATGTGTTTCTGTGAGGCATGCGATGTCACTCATTGTTTCTTCCATAAATCCTTGCAGGTGTAAAACTGTTTATCGTGTGGTTCGGTCTTGTCCCTTGAATATTTACCAGAACTATATTTCTTTCATGCTTTGCATTGTCCTTCGAGTATTCCAAATTCAGTTTCTTTCAGTGTCGTGTGTTTTGTATTCCTATGGTCCTCCAAGATAGCTGTTTCCGGTTACCTGTTCTGGTGGTTTCTTGCTTAGTAAGAGATTGGCTCGGAGGTTCTCAGCTGTGTCGACTGTATGTGCTGAATGAGCCTTAGTAGATGTGTTGTGTGCGCGATATCGAGAAACTTTGTTCCTTGGTTTGTATTCATAGGTTTCTTGCCATTTTTACTATTATCCCTTGAGTTTGTTGGGAGGTGACGATAGTAGCATTTCTTGCCATATTTTATATATATATATATATATATAATATATATATATATATATTATATATTATATATATATATATATATATATATACGGTGAACCAAAAGTAGGTGGACAGTAGGTTGAATACGATTTGTGTTATATTATATTATAACTATGGTGTTCATTATAACTATGGTGTTTGTGTTATATTATATTAAATATTATAACTAAATTTATTTAAATTTTATTTTGTATTATAGTATACAAAAAAATTAAATATGTATTCTCAAAATAAACGTTATCATTTACTGTCCACCTACATTTGGTTCACCCTATATATATATACACAGATAGTCCCCGACTTACGATTGCTCGACTTACGATATTTCGAAGTTACGATCATATTTTTTTTCATTAAAATTGCAAATAACACTCAATAAACAGCATACTTTAATAGTACTCCACTGCCGTACGACAACTTAAAAAACGAGACGGCAACACGCCGATCTTAGCGATCTACATCCTGATGTTAAAGTAGCTTTTATGCCACCAAACACAACTGTTATCATCCAACCGATGGATCAAGGTGCTGTGGCCACCTTCAAGGCATACTATTTACGCAGAATCTTCGCCCAGGCTATCGAAGCAGTTGAACAAGGAATGTCACTTACAAAGTTTTGGAAAGATTACAATATCTTGCAGGCAATAAGAAACATTGGAACATCATCATGGGACGAAATTACAGAGAAATGTATGAATGGAATTTGGAAGAACCTATTACCAGAGCATGTGAACTCTTTTGTAGGCTTTGACATAGATGGCAGTGTTAGTGAAATAAGAAATAATATTGTGGAGCTTGGAAGAGATCTCGAGCTGGAAGTCAACGATGATGATGTTGCAGACTTGCTTAATATTGAGGCTCAGGAGCTTTCAAATGATGACTTGCTCCTGCTTGCAAAAGAACAACAAGAAGGACAAGAAGATAAAGAAGAAACAAGAAAATTTACAAAGAACAGATTGGCAGAAGCATTTTCTACGCTTAATAAAGCAATGCAAATGTTCGATGCAATGGACCCAAATGTAGAAAGATTTGCAAAAGTTGAGAGGATGGTAAATGAATCCACTTCATGCTACAAGGAAATCTACAACGAAAAAAAAAAGAAAACTGTAAGGACGACATTGGATATTTTTCTAAAGAAGACGCCTTCTTCTGCTCCTTCAACAAGTGGCATCCAATCTTTTAGTACATGTGAGGGAGACGTTGATGACCCTGTGGAAATGCGTGTTTCATCTGACAGCGATTAGTGATTTGTTTATGCCATTATATGAATGGTAATTAACTAATTTCATTTAATTACATACTGTGAACTATGTTTTTCTTTCAATTAATAAAACAATTGTGGTAATTTAGTGTTTATTTTAACCTTATTTTAAGAATGAAAATATTCAAGAACGGGAACTTAAGTCCCTATCTCTATAGAATACATTTAAAAGTGCATTCGACTTACGATTTTTCAACTTACGATCTCATTTTCGGTCCCTAACCCTATCGTAAGTCGGGGACTATCTTATATGTATACATACATACATACATACACACACAGGGTGTTTATAAAGTCCCTATCTATTTCGGTGAAAACGTAGCAAAAAGGGTAAAATTCAGTAACAATATAATTAAATAGAAGGCATACATTTAATGAATACTTAGGCATATGATTCTACATGAGCACCATCAGTATCTGCAGAGTTCAAATCTGTCAGCAGCCTTGCGAAACACATTTTGGAGCATGACGGGGGTTATTTTTGTAACTCCTGTTACAGTACGAGCACGTAACTGTCCCAGCTTCATTCAGATAGCATTTTAAACACCGTCGTCTTTCAACAAGATGGGGCACCTTGTCATTACGCAAACATTGTTTGGGAGTACCTAAATGAACGATTTCCAAATCGGTGGATCGGGCAACAGGCCCTGGGTTGGGCGGCTTGATCCCCTGACCTAACGCCCTTGGATTTCTTTGCATGGGGCTTTATCAAATCAAACGTCTATCAAACGAGGGTTACAGACCTGCAAGATTTACGTGCTCTTATCGTAACAGCAGTTACAAAAATAACCCCGCCATGTTCGACTGACTCGTATAACCAATGTACGGTAGATGACAGCCGAATCGACGTGCAGTGTTGCCAACACTGATTAACGAATTCACATGATACAAACATAAACAATGTAGGTCCTTTAGTTACGAAATTATACGCCGTGTAAACTTATTTTCTTCCCGCCCCTCGTGTGTGGTGTGTGTGTGTGTGTGTGTGTGTGTGTGTGTATATATATATACATACACTAATATATATATATATATATATATATATATATATAATATATATATATATATATATATATATATATATATATATATATAATGAAACAGAAGTATCTGAAATATTAAGAGCTCGGTACGAATCATCTTTCAGTATCCCAAAAACTGACAAACTGATATGCGATAGAAACGCGTTTTTTGAAGAACTACAAGTGGAAAGTATAACGGACTTCGACTTTACGACGGATGATATTACACAAGCCATAGGGAAACTAAAAACACACACAGCGGCAGCACCGGATAAATGGAATGCCACACTGATCAAAAACTGCAGGAATGCAATCGCTGAGCCCCTATATTGGATACAGAGACGATCACTAGACACGGGAGAAATACCGGGCATCCTGAAGAGCGCGAACATAGTCCCAATATATAAAGGAGGAGATCGATCCCAGGCCAAAAACTATAGGCCAATGTCGTTTACATCTCGTCTCACTAAAATATTTGAGAGAATAGTTAGACAGAAAATCTATGACTTTTTGGAGACTCAGAAAAAATTCAATGATAACCAACATGGGTTTTGGTCAGGCAGATCATGCCTATCACAACTAATGGAACACTACAACAACATTATTGATGCACTTGAAAGTAATGAAAACTATGATGTACTATAACTATACACAGACTGCCAAAGCATTCGACAAAGTGTGACCATGGAATCGTAATACATAAACTGAAAAATATATGGGAATAACAGAAAAAGTAGGGAAATGGATATATAATTTCCTTAGTGAGCGGCGGCAAGTCGTTACAGTTCAAAGAATATCTTCATCAGAATCAGAGGTCCTCAGCTCAGTACCACAATGAACAGTATTAGCTCCACTACTCTTCATAATCTTGCTAACTGACATAGATGAGGACGTTACCAGAGACAGCACAGTAACATCCTTTGCGGATGACACAAAGATCAGTAGAAAAATAAGAAACCGAAAAGATATAGCATCTTTACAAACCGACATAAACAGAATCTACAAGTGGACGGAAGACAAAAATATGAAGTTTAACACTGAGAAATTTCAGATGTTACGGTACGGAAAAAGAGAGCACTTAAAATCCATGGAATATTATACCCAAAATGGACAGGAAATTCAGAGAAATTCTAGAGAAAAAGATTTAGGGGTTGTAATGACATGATGCGAAATTTGTAACAAATTAAGATAGCAGTAAACAGAGCAAAGAGAATAAGGTGTAGTGTTTATGCCTTTTTAACCTTTCTTATCTTGCTTTTGGTACTATTTTCTCTGATTAATGATAGAAGAGAAATAAAATAAAGATTCTCTTTACAATCGTTTCACTATACTTTATAAATACGGTAGACGTGACCGAGTTGAGACGCCGTTATAATTTGAACCGGGCGTGGGAGACCCGGGGGGGGGTAATTTATACGCGTATTAACATTTTACTAACTTTTATTTATGCCAGAACGCTTTAGATGAACCGGGTAATGCGAGGGGGGGTGGCAATTAACGTTAACATTTTAGTCGGAGAGAGGTACGAATTACTATTCTAAATTCACATCATCTTGACACAAAAAAAACACCTTAATACGCTCAAGGCCGTCCGATGACTGGCGGGCATTTCTACCCAGCCTCTCAGCCTCTAGCCTGTGTTCAGGCGTTGCCAACTCGTATTTCTATATTTTTTTTTTTTTTTATAAACAAATCATTATTTATCGTAATTACATTTATTAAATATTATTATCTTCTTTACTAATTTCTTATGACCAAAACATTCTAATTTTTAATTAGACATTACTACAGCGGGGCAGATATTGAGAACCTTTAAACGAAGGGATAGGAATGTAATTATTCCTATACTGAAAACCCTGATCATACCCAAATTGGAATACTGCTCGGTCCTAACATTCCCATATAAAAAAGGCATTAGACAGCTAGAAGGGATTCAGAGAAGCTTCACAGCCAAGATCAAGGGGTGCAAAGAACTATATTAGTGGGAAAGGTTACACGAACTAGACGCATATTCACTGGAAAGGAGAAGAGATACATCATTATTTATACTTTGAAAATAATGGAGAAACTAGTCCCTAATCTTACTCTGAATCCTATAACTCCCCAAACAACGGTGGAAAGTAGAAAAGGAAGACTGTGTCGTGTTCCCAAATCAAAGGCTAGACAGGGAACATCCTTAACCCTGAAAGAAAATAGTTTTGTTGTGAGAGGACTAAAACTGTTTAATCAGCTGTCCAAAGACCTAAGAAACACGAAGGGAGTTGGAGTGGACATCTTCAAAAGAAGATTAGACGCCTGGCTCAGAACAATCCCCGATGAGCCGGGCGTACCTGGCTATGTGAGTTGGAGAGCACAAGAAACCAAATCTACTTCACCAGGCCAACTCGAGAGGAGGGGCGACAAGTTTGACCTTCGCGAAATGAGGAATCATCGCGCGGAACCTTTGTAAGGTTGTAAGGTATATATATATATATATACATTTAGGATAAAAACGAAGACGTAGAGCAAGAAAGTCATTATATTTGGCTGCAGCCGACGTTTCGGGCAACTCTACCCATTTTCAAGGCCTAATAAATAAAAAGCTAAAATTAATGCATGACAAAAAAAAAAAAAATATACGAATGTCAAAAACAAACTAATTCATAGCACAGAATAAAACCACTTAAAGAATAAAAATTAAAAAGCGTAAAACAAGCATAAGCCAAAAACAAAAATTAAAAATTATATGCATGACAAATAACACATGATAAAAGTAAAACTTTAAAACTAAAAACATTCAAACAAATTAGTTAAAAACTTCACTAATAAAAAGTTAAATGAAAAAACGCAAAAGTGCACGAAACATACCATGCTCACTTGACATCCTCAAACAACTGAGGCGAAAAGGAGACAGGGTCAAGGGGAAAAATTTAGTTGGTAGGCATTCTAATTAATATAAAGGGGGTAACAGCTAGAATCAATATTTAAGCTGGAGTTCAGAAATTTAATGCACAAAGATTCATAAATACGGAGAGAGGACGGACATTTTAATGATTTAAGAATTTTAAAGTTATTAACGGAAATATCAACTTTACACTTAACAGAATGATTTCTAATGGCAGACTGTTCCTTTTTAGATAAACCTTTACCTGTCCTATGGCTAATACCCATGTGGGAGCAAAATCTTGCCTCCAAAGAACGAACTGTGCTGCCAACGTAGTTCCCCTGGGAACACCCAGGGCAGGTAAACAAATAAACGACAGAACAGTTCATCGCAGGGGGGATTTTGTCCTTACAACGGAAAAAACATTCAAGGGTATTATTATTCAAAAGCAACCTTAAAATCAGTGTGAAAATAAAATTTCCTCACCACACTCAACAATTGCTTTTTCACAAAAGTGTTAAATTGGTAGAGATCAGGTAAAACAAGATATTTACAATTCTTAGGAACATCATACGTTGGGATAAGTTTGGGGGAATAAACATTATTAAGTAATTTACCAATAATACCTTGTACAAGAACCCGTGGAAAACCATTTTTAAAGAAAAAATCAGTAAGGAATTCAAACTCATTATGAAGCAGAGCAAAGTTTGAGCAAATATTATAAGCTCTATGCACTAAAGTGCGAATCGAACTTAGTTTGTAATTAAAATCGCAAAAACTATAAAAATTAAAACCTAAACCCGTAAAAGTAGGCTTCCGGTATGTAGAAGTTAAAACAATTGAGCCTGATTTGGAAACCAAAACATCAAGGAAAGGAATAGAACCTTGAACTTCCTTTTCCTGCGTAAATATAATGTTCTTATGAAGTGTGTTCAAAAATTTAAAAACTGAACTGATTGATTATCCGTTTGGAATAAAGCAAACGTGTCATCAACATAACGTCTGTACAAATTCGGCTTAAGGTGAGGGGGGCACTCACAGAAGGCCCTTTCCTCAAGATGAGACATGAAAATATTCGCAAAAACGGGACCCAAGGGGCTCCCCATCCCCACTCCATCCAACTGACGGTAAACTACCCCTTGAAAACTAAAAAAGTTATCCTTGACAGCCAAATTCAGAAGCTGCTCAAACTGTGCTCTGCCAAAGCCGTGAAAAAGTGAGTCCGGCTGTGGAAAAGCTTTATTTAAAATAATTGTAATGGTCTCATCCAAGGGGACATTTGTAAAAAGGGAAGATACATCAAAACTTGTCATAAACAAAGAATTCATATTAAACTTCTTAATTTCCGACACAAAAGAAAAACTATCCTTAACACTGTACAAGTTCACAGTAAATGATGATAACAGTGGGACAAGAAATTTGGCAAGTTTGTAATTAGCCAAAGGATAAGACGCTAAAATTGGGCGCAATGGAACACCGACTTTATGAACCTTAGGCAGGCCATACATAAGGCCCAAATAAGAGCCTGAAACGTACAATTCATCATAAGTGGAGGAGTTAATAACACAATCATGTTTAAGCTTAAGCAAAACACGGTTAACCTTGTCTTCCAATCGCTGAATAATTTTAGAAACCTGTTCATCTACCTTAACAAATTTTAATGAATCAGAAAGAATATCAAGCATTTTTTTAATATAATCAGTTTTATTCATAACCACAACACCGCTACCCTTATCTGGTTTAGTAATAACAATAGAATCATTTACACCCAAGCTTTTTAAAATTTCACGGTCCTCCCTATGCAGAAAAATTGTAGAAAACTTAAAAGCTTTAATTTTAAAAAACAATTCATGGGACAATTGGGAAATATGTTGTCTAACCTTACCAAAATCATTAGCATCAACGGTTGGAAGAACCTTCAGATCATGGGCTATCCTTTCAAAATAAAAATAAAAGTCAGCAGGTTTAAAACGCAAGTTGGGAAACTTGAACTTAAGGCCAAGAGACAAGAGAAAACCTTCACGCTATGCGTGCATAGTGTCTAATATTCATGTTTCCTCCCTTTCATATGTACGTTCTATTTCCCGGATTCATGACCGCAAGCTTTTTAGGTTAAACCTATCTCGCCCTTATTTTCTAGATCCTGGTCAGGTCATTAGGAATTTATCTGACTATACCCTGTCAAAGCGTGAAGGTTTTCTCTTGTCTCTTGGCCTTAAGTTCAAGTTTCCCAACTTGCGTTTTAAACCTGCTGACTTTTATTTTTATTTTGAAAGGATAGCCCATGATCTGAAGGTTCTTCCAACCGTTGATGCTAATGATTTTGGTAAGGTTAGACAACATATTTCCCAATTGTCCCATGAATTGTTTTTTAAAATTAAAGCTTTTAAGTTTTCTACAATTTTTCTGCATAGGGAGGACCGTGAAATTTTAAAAAGCTTGGGTGTAAATGATTCTATTGTTATTACTAAACCAGATAAGGGTAGCGGTGTTGTGGTTATGAATAAAACTGATTATATTAAAAAAATGCTTGATATTCTTTCTGATTCATTAAAATTTGTTAAGGTAGATGAACAGGTTTCTAAAATTATTCAGCGATTGGAAGACAAGGTTAACCGTGTTTTGCTTAAGCTTAAACATGATTGTGTTATTAACTCCTCCACTTATGATGAATTGTACGTTTCAGGCTCTTATTTGGGCCTTATGTATGGCCTGCCTAAGGTTCATAAAGTCGGTGTTCCATTGCGCCCAATTTTAGCGTCTTATCCTTTGGCTAATTACAAACTTGCCAAATTTCTTGTCCCACTGTTATCATCATTTACTGTGAACTTGTACAGTGTTAAGGATAGTTTTTCTTTTGTGTCGGAAATTAAGAAGTTTAATATGAATTCTTTGTTTATGACAAGTTTTGATGTATCTTCCCTTTTTACAAATGTCCCCTTGGATGAGACCATTACAATTATTTTAAATAAAGCTTTTCCACAGCCGGACTCACTTTTTCACGGCTTTGGCAGAGCACAGTTTGAGCAGCTTCTGAATTTGGCTGTCAAGGATAACTTTTTTTAGTTTTCAAGGAGTAGTTTACCGTCAGTTGGATGGAGTGGGGATGGGGAGCCCCTTGGGTCCCGTTTTTGCGAATATTTTCATGTCTCATCTTGAGGAAAGGGCCTTCTGTGAGTGCCCCCCTCACCTTAAGCCGAATTTGTACAGACGTTATGTTGATGACACGTTTGCTTTATTCCAAACGGATAATCAATCAGTTCAGTTTTTAAATTTTTTGAACACACTTCATAAGAACATTATATTTACGCAGGAAAAGGAAGTTCAAGGTTCTATTCCTTTCCTTGATGTTTTGGTTTCCAAATCAGGCTCAATTGTTTTAACTTCTACATACCGGAAGCCTACTTTTACGGGTTTAGGTTTTAATTTTTATAGTTTTTGCGATTTTAATTACAAACTAAGTTCGATTCGCACTTTAGTGCATAGAGCTTATAATATTTGCTCAAACTTTGCTCTGCTTCATAATGAGTTTGAATTCCTTACTGATTTTTTCTTTAAAAATGGTTTTCCACGGGTTCTTGTACAAGGTATTATTGGTAAATTACTTAATAATGTTTATTCCCCCAAACTTATCCCAACGTATGATGTTCCTAAGAATTGTAAATATCTTGTTTTACCTGATCTCTACCAATTTAACACTTTTGTGAAAAAGCAATTGTTGAGTGTGGTGAGGAAATTTTATTTTCACACTGATTTTAAGGTTGCTTTTGTGAATAATAATACCCTTGAATGTTTTTTCCGTTGTAAGGACAAAATCCCCCCTGCGATGAACTGTTCTGTCGTTTATTTGTTTACCTGCCCTGGGTGTTCCCAGGGGAACTACGTTGGCAGCACAGTTCGTTCTTTGCAGGCAAGATTTTGCTCCCACATGGGTATTAGCCATAGGACAGGTAAAGGTTTATCTAAAAAGGAACAGTCTGCCATTAGAAATCATTCTGTTAAGTGTAAAGTTGATATTTCCGTTAATAACTTTAAAATTCTTAAATCATTAAAATGTCCGTCCTCTCTCCGTATTTATGAATCTTTGTGCATTAAATTTCTGAACTCCAGCTTAAATATTGATTCTAGCTGTTACCCCCTTTATATTAATTAGAATGCCTACCAACTAAATTTTTCTGTTTTTCCCCTTGACCCTGTCTCCTTTTCGCCTCAGTTGTTTGAGGATGTCAAGTGAGCATGGTATGTTTCGTGCACTTTTGCGTTTTTTCATTTAACTTTTTATTAGTGAAGTTTTTAACTAAATTTGTTTGAATGTTTTTAGTTTTAAAGTTTTACTTTTATCATGTGTTATTTGTCATGTATATAATTTTTAATTTTTGTTTTTGGCTTATGCTTGTTTTACGCTTTTTAATTTTTATTCTTTAAGTGGTTTTATTCTGTGCTATGAATTAGTTTGTTTTTGACATTCGTATATTTTTTTTTTTTTTGTCATGCATTAATTTTAGCTTTTTATTTATTAGGCCTTGAAAATGGGTAGAGTTGCCCGAAACGTCGGCTGCAGCCAAATATAATGACTTTCTTGCTCTACGTCTTCGTTTTTATCCTAAATGTAAAATTACGTCTCCTTAGGAGGGATCCTATTTCATATATATATATATATATATATATATATATATATATATATATATAATACACGCATACCTATTATTATTATGCGCTGAATTACTCGGTGATTGCCGTGTCGAAATAGGCGATCAGACTGAGTTCGTTCCCAGTTGCTGGTGGGCCGGTCACTTACCCTGTTAATGCTCGGGCTCAGGTGACCCTTTTGTTTTTAAGTACGATTAATACAGTCGAAGCAAAGAGAACGTTCTGTATAGGAAGAATATGGTCGATGGAACGGTATGAAATTGCAGTGGAATAGTCGTGAACGTTGAACAGATGTTTTGTTAATTATTAAAAAATCCCGAAATTTAACATTTGTAGAGAAGTGACTCGTCTTTATCGCTACTCTTATTCCTGCCTTCACTTAGAATAAATCATCGGACTCTCAGTTGGTGTGGGGGGTTCCGGGATCGAATCCCGCGGGCGGCATGAAGTTCTACACGAAATTCTTAACCAAATTTTCTATCTCGACCTAACTATGATAGTTCAACACAGTTGCTGTAAAAAAGGAAGTTCCACGCACTTTCAAATAAGATTAGGAACAAGTGATTGACTGAAGAGACTTTGCCGTTAACCCAGAAAAACAAATATCTTATGTATGAACACTCGTATCTTTTATTCTTTTTCCTATCCCTCTTCACGACAGTTATTGCATTCTAGTGTACGTCATCGACCGAATACACTGGTATGCATATGAAATTTTTTTGTCTGCTGTGAGGGTTTTTTCAACTCATATTATATAATTCGACCATGCTGAATTCGAAAATGACATTGGTTTTCCTCAATCAGGTCAGGTTTTTTCTCTATTGGCCATTTATTATAAGTCCAATTTTATCCCCAAATTTATTGATTTTTTTTAGCTTAAACACTGTAGATACGAGTAATATTATAAGAACACTCGTGAAAAATGAAAACATTGTGTGAATAATATTTTATTCATACAATGAATATGGAAAAAAGTTTATTGAGGAAGGAATGAAGTTTTTTTGGCTTTCCGTCTGTGTTTTTCTTCGGGCACGTCTCGCTTCAAACACCAGCAATAGTCCGCCAGTATATTGATATCCCAGTTTCCCTGGTACTTCTCTTCCATTATTTTGATATCTTGGTGAAATCGTTCACCCTGTTCCTCACTATAATCCCCGCAATTTTCAGGAAAATAGTCCAAGTGGGACCACAAAAAGTGCATTTTTATGGACATGCGCGACCCATGAGCTTTGAAAGCTTCTATCAAGTTTTCGACAACGGACTCGTATTCTGGACTTCTACGCTTGCCAAGAAAATCAGTGACAACTGATTTGAATGCCTGCCAGGCATTCTTCTCAGTTGGAGTCATTGCGTTTTCGAACTGAGTATCCTTGATCAAAGTTCGAATTTGAGGACCATCAAAAACCCCAGCATTTAGTTTAGCATCAGATATATGAGGAAATTTACTCTCGAGATATCGGAATGCTGAACCCTCCTTATTCATTGATTTGATGAAATTTTTCATCAAGCCCAGCTTAATATGAAGTGGTGGGAGCAAAATTTTTGTTGGTGGTACAAGGGGCACTGAAACGACATTATGCGACCCATTCACGCTGTGCATAGTGCTTCTCATCCGCTCGGCTATCCCATTTGCAGAGGAAACATTGGTATTTCGTGTATCCCCCTTGCATTCCCAATACAAATGCCACAATCTGAAAAAAAATGAAAATATTTAAAGAATTTAGAGAATTTGTTCTATCAGATAAAAAATCTATGCATTGGACTGTATCACTTCTGTGGGGAAGTTAAGTGTTCTTATACGCTCTCAAATAACCTTTGGAAAAACAACATAGTCAATAGCAATAGTTTACTTATGATATTAGTATTACCTTCAAATCTCCACAGATCCTCCAGTTATGTTGGTCGTATACGAGAGCATCCAGTAAAATTTTCATGTTATCGTAGCTCTCAGTAAGTTGTACGGAATGTGCTACAGGGACTGATGCAACCCTATTCCCAATGTTGAGAAGTACTGCTTTCAAACTTCGTTTAGACGAGTCTATAAATAGCCTCCATTCTGATGCGTTATATGGCAGGCCCAAGGATTCGATTAGCCCCTCAACATTGCAGCAGTACACTAAGGAAGAGGTATTTTCGTGCACTGCAAAAAACTTGCGGAATTCTTCCTCTGGTTTCCTATACCATGAGAATGTTGTTCCCGGAGCCAGCAAGTTGTCCTCTCGAAGTCTCGGCTCATTTGAAGTGGTATTTTGAGGTATATACGACTGGGACTGGTCATTGGCATTGGTCATTGATTCATCATCAGAATCATCGAAGTCCAGGGTTTGAGGTGGGTCGGGTATTGGAATTCCAGGACCATGGGGTACAGGTCTCATAGCAGAAGGAATGTCAGGGTATACAACAATGTGTTTATTCTTCTTGTTAACTCCTGAAAATAGAAACACAGAAACATGGATATAAAACTTGCATATGAAATAGAAGAAGCATTCAGACAGTGGCGGCTCGTGAGGGAAGGCTGCGGTCTGTAAGATATGAAATAGGTCGATGGTCTGTATATTTTCTTTCTTTTTCATTCATATTGTCCCTTCGGGGACAATATGAATGAAAAAGAAAAAAAATATACAATCATTGTATATGTAAATGTAACTTGTATAACAATATGTATGTGTAAATGTATTTTCTATAACAATATGTATATGTAAATGTATGATTACCATTATGGTGAATATTATGCTATATATGGTGAATATTACATTATGGTGAATATTATGTCAAGTTTCATACGAGGATTTCAAAATATTTAAGAAAAATAAATTTATAAGCCCACCTTGGAGGTTTGTCATGCAGAAATAGCAATCTGTCACGTGATCCTTTCCTTCTCTCCAAATCATGGGAATTCCAAAAGGCAAAGATTTCGCTCTGCCTTTGCTCCATCTTCTCAAATTTTCAATGCACGTCTTGCAGCACATATGAGGGGCGAAATTTTTGTCCTGGTCCCCTACCTTAATTCCAAAGTATGCTGTATACATTGTCTTCACAAATTTAGTGATTTGGGACTGGTTATTTGGCATGGTAACCATCCCACATATGTAGCAGAATCTATTGGGATCATTTTTACACGCTCTATTCATTATGAAATATTTTATCTATATGCCTGAAAAGTAAAAAAAGATATTATACAAGTGAAACAAGTGAAACAAGTGATGATAGATGTTACTGTTCCAATTCCGCTTTGACAAAATCACGAAAAATTCTATTTTACTTATGAGGCCATAGCCGGATAACCTGAGCTGATTGAGAAAAACGGATTGCAGATTCGAAATCAGCAGGAAAAACTCTATAAGAATCACTTACAAAACCCTTGGCAGCAAAATTGATGCATACCAGTGATATTGTTGACAGGTGCCGCGTTAGCTAGGACAGGGGGACTTTTTGTTCAGTTCGTTAGGTGACTTAATAATTTTAAATTTATTGGCAGTTAAATTCTATTGCGAGTCTCTGCAAGTAACGTTGCATATGCGATAAGTAATATGATAATTTTTCGTATGAAAGAGCAAAAATAGCCTGAAAATTTGTTTCACTCGCAGGAAATGAAATGCGATTGAAAAATGTTGTTATAAAAGGCGAGAGAAAAGCATAGATTTGAAGAGTTTTAAATAAAAGTTGCTCGACAAAAGACTAATTTCATAAAATAATTTCCTCAATATTGCTGATAAGTTTTTATCTTACTTTAAGTCTTACTCGTGTATTGTATATTTTACACGTGTAGGACAACAGAAATTGTCCAAGATATTTTGAAATTGATGTATGAGAACTAATTTATTAAATAATAAACTATTAAGGTATTATTTTGCATATATATATATATATATATATATATATATATATATATATATATATTTATTTTAGGGTGATTAAAAAAAATCAGTTTTTTTTTTTAATTGTTCAACCTGTATTTTTGTTCCCTATGGCAAAAAAGTAGTGTATGCCAAATTTGGTGAATTTTAAATAAAATTTACTATGTGCTACCAGGCGTCAAAGCTTCCCCCTTTTTCAATTTGTTTGTTTTTACAACTTATGATTTTATGTTTAATTGTTTATATACTAGTTTGCTTTTAATTGTTGCTTGGAACTCGTAATTTTGATACCAATTAATCGATTATGGAAGCTAGGCCTAACTCACCATCACCCAGTTGCTCATTTGGGAGAAGTTCTACAAGAAAAGAAACTGAAGTATGGCTAATTGGGCAGCCCTTTGCAGTACTAAAAACATCCGTATTACCATTAGAGAAGGAAATGATGGCCCTCTTTCATGCACTACAGAAATATTAAAAAGCAAAACATTAGAGAATCATGCTGCTCTATTGCAGATGATGTGCTAGCAGTTTGGAAAAAAGCAGGAATACCAGCAAAACAAAGAATACATGTAGTAGATAAAATTCAAGGAATACTGAAGGAATGACAGCTGCTTAAGAAAAACAAAGCAAACAAATTGAAAAGATCACAAAATTTAAATAATAAAGAAGAAAAATGGAAGATAAACTGGAAAACTTATTTGACATTGCTCATGAGAATGCTATGCAGCTTATAAAAATAGAAGATGATAAGAAATTCTTGAAAGTGCAACGTGAGAAAGGACGTCATGGAAAATGGGTACCATTGATAAGGCTGTTGCTAAAAAAGAGAAAAGAGCAGCAGAAAAGCAACAACGTTATGAAAAGAGGAAAGCAGAAGAAGAGATCAAAAGAAAGAAGAGCGAAGAGGCTGTCATACTCCCAGTACATCATCAGAATCAGAGGAGAGTAAAAGTGATGAATCTGGTTTCTGTGCTGCACAACCTTCAACATGGAAAAGTAAGGTTGGCAAACGTAGAAAATTGTTTGATGATAAATTATTAGGAAGTATTGATGTTGCAAAATTGAGTGACAGAAATGCGTCTCTCTTTAATGCAAACAATCAGACATCGCTTGAATGGGACATCTGCGAACAAATAAAATGCATGTGTTTCGATACAACGGCAGCCAATACTGGTCCTAGAAATGGTGCAGCTATTCTTCTAGAACAAAAATTCGACAACGATTTATTGTGGCTGGCATGTCGACACCATATATTTGAAATTATGCTGGAAGCTGTTGTTTCAGTCTTTATCACCATCTTCTGGCCCAGATATAGTCCTTTTTAAGAAGTTCAGAGAAAAATGGTCAAGCATTAATAAGGGGGACTACGAGACAGCATTATCAGATCCAGATATCTATGAAAATATTCATGACATCAAAGATGACATAATTATATTTGCAACAAATCAACTAGATACATTCCAACCAAGAGACGATTACCTAGAACTATTGCAGTTAACAATTATTTTTTTGGGAGGTGAACCAAAAGGTGGAATCAAATTTAAACATCCAGCGGGACTTCATCGGGCTAGGTGGATGGCCAAAATTACATATTCATTAAAAATTTTTATGTTCAAATCTCAGTTCAAAATTTCAGTAAAAGACAAAAAAGGACTAAAAGACATCTGTCTATTTGCTACTCGGTTATATGTAAAGGCATGGTTTACAGCTCCTGTGCCATCTTGCGCTCCTCGTCTTGCTCTGGAATTATTACAGAATCTTGTAGTCTACAAACAAATAAATGACACAATTGCATTTGTTGCTATTAAAAAACTGTTAGGTCACCTCTGGTACCTATCAGAAGAACTGGTAGCCTTGGCCTTTTATGATGATGAAGTGCCTACTGAAACGAAAAACAAAATTGTAAAGGCCTTGCAAAATACAACAGAAACTCTTCCTGCAAAACGGGCTTTTCTAGATCCTGCACTTATTCCAACGAAGAAATTAGAAGATTTTGTCATCAAATACTCAGATTCTTTACAATAACAGAATTTAGTTCAAAATTTTTACTCAAAGATGCTAAAGAATGGCATAATGATGAAGAGTATAACTCCGCTAAGAAATCTATCAAACAGTGGAAAGTCGTGAATGATATAGCGGAAAGAGGAGTAAAATTAATGGATGAATATAATAAAATACTAACACATGACGAAGATCAAAAACAATTCTTGCTACAAGTAGTGAAAAACTACAGGGCTGTTTACCCTGATAGAAAGAAAGAAAAACATTGATGAAGTAAGGACAGCTAATGTCTCAAATATCATGCTAGTTTAATTATGCATGCTTGTGGTTATGGTAGGACCTACGGGGGAGCTTTCCACATTAAAAAAAAGCAATGCGCCTTGTACTGTACCCCCTGGGTGGTGTGGAAAAATTTGACAATTTGAGTCGTTCTGTCAATTTTTAATTGCTGGTAGCAACCCCTAAAAATTAAAAATTTGCTAAAATATTTTAGGATAGTTGTTTTTATGCTGAAATGAACCATTTAAAGGGTTGAACACATTAAAATCTAAAAAATTTTTTTTTACCCCCATATTTGAATCACCCTTATATATATATATATATATATATATATATATATATTATATATATATATATATATATATATATGATACACACAGACCGTGCATGGAACAAGGAACTCTTCTGGGATAATTAAATCCACTATAGTCCGAATAAGTAATGGTAAATGACAAATACCATAGTTTTTCTTTTTCATGATGCTTTTTCAGACTATGTAACTTTTTTTTACATTTTTATAGTTTCTGTCGAGAAATGGGGGATATATTTTGGTGGGGGAAAGATTGTGACGAGTGCCCCATTGTCGTACAGGATCGGAGAGTCGAGTTATGGAATTGGTTGTGGTAAGTTGTAACCATTAATAAAAGACTTTGGCGCTTGAGAATACTTAGTGTGGCTAAATTTTGGTTGAGAGGTTGGGTTTGTATCGCACTTGTGGTATCATTTATTGGTCTACGTAAGTTTCTTGTGGGTTTCAATTATGTTGACTAAAAATAAAATCCACTTTTTTTTCTTAAAGTATTCGTTGTCCCCGTGCCAGCTCTGTTGCGTCAATAAGATAAGCTTAAGCTTCGACCTGAATTGATTTGTTTTTCTAATTCCCTTTAAGAGAATAGCATTGCAGATTGAATGGCCACGGAGACATTACACATCCTTGATGGACACTAACAGTTATATCAAACTATTCACTGGTTTTTATTTACTCTTACACACATGAATACAGTTAAAAGTTTCTATGATGTAAGAAGGGCATGAGTTTACCGCCACTCTTATACAGTATATACTGAAGACCTGCCACAGTGCTTTTCTCTTCATTCTATTATACACTTTCTCAAGGTCCATAAAAGCCATGTATACCTTAAAATGCTTTCCACACGCTTTCTCATTAAACTTCCCTCGCTGCAAACACTTTATCCGCACAGCCTCTTCCACCTCTGAACCCTCCTTGCTCATCACTCGCCAATTATTCTGTAATACCATGAACTCTTTCTAACACTATCCTATTATTTTATACAATGGAACAGTATTTGCTTTCTTCCCGTCTTCAGGCGCACACCCGTTTGTCCATGCACTGACATATGCACCACAACCACGCCAACCCTTTCAATCCCCCATACTTAATCATTTCCCTACATATTCCATGCCTACCTGCTGCTTTTGCATTTTTCAGTTTGCGAACCGTCGCTTTCACTTCACCCATGGTTATGTTCTGAAACATTGTCGCATGTCCTCCTCACATCACCAAGTCTTGCCATATTTATACTTGCACACCTCTCATCTCTCCCACCCATTAAACCCTCAAAATATTCCGTCCATTTATTGTGCAGAACGGCATCCTCTGTGAGCATTCTTCAATTTCCATCAAATTTGCTTCCTTGGTTTCATTTCTGCACTTACGGACTCCCTTTCAGAAAAATCTATTCTCTACATAATTGTCATTCATCTTCCAAACTCTTTATTTATTATTTCTTGTGTCGCACTAATCTTTTTACATTTCTCTTGTTCTCTTCATATGCCCTCTTCTTTCTCGTTCTTCTCTATCACAATTACGCTGCACATACATCCATTTCCTCCTTTTATTCTTTGCTGCTGCTGCTGCAGCAATCACGACGTCTTACCACGCTGTTGTCGTCTTTTCGTACTTGTCTTTGCGACCCAACACACGCCTTACATTCCTAATCGGACATTCTTTATACACATTCCGCATCTCACTCGTATCCATTTGATCTGCATTTTTTACACTCGGTTCATCGTGCACTCTTACCATACTCATCCGCTACCTCTCCTACCTTTAACTTTTCCACTTGAATTCCTTCGTGACCCACATTTTTTCATTTACACTTTTCCATCCTCCACAGAACCTCACCTTACAGGATTACTATGAGAAAGACCCCCATTCATACCTCGAATACACGCGTCACATACTTCTTTCAGCATAGTTCTTTTCACGAGCACATAGTCCATCAGACTTCTCTCACCATGTACAGTATACCATTTGTTCTATACCAGGTATACTTACGTATTCCCGTATGTCCAAAAAAGGAATTCGTTATGCACAATTTTCTCTCATTGCATAACTGTTTTAGCCTACACCCATTATCATTTACTTCTGGTACACCATGCTTCCCCTACATCCCATCCTCCGGACCCATAAATGTTTGAGTGGGACTCGCATCTGACTTCGTAAAATTGAATACTTTGATCTTCCCAGTCTATTCTTGCTTCTTCTTCAAATATTTTCTCTTCAGTGAGACGAACTCCTCCACTGGGCAGTGCGGGATGAATAGTCAGTTAAAAAAGTTCTGACGTAGAGCTCCATGTTTATTACTAATAAATATTGGTAAGAAACCGTTTTATGATGGGATATTTTGAACCGATTGTACCAAGTACGTGTGGTGATAGTTTCTTCATAATTCTACCAAATTTTACTAGATCACTAATATCTCCTGCACTAAAACACACCTCCCACGTTTAGACCTAAATGTAATGATGGGGTTGTTTAATCACCTCAGCAACATCTAATTCTAAGGTCATGACGGAAGGGACCTACTACAGTTTCACTTGGGATCTGAACCACGGATCGCCGCTACATAATCTGAACGCCAAGGACGGTCTCCCATCCAACTACTACTACCCAGACCCAATATCGCTTAACTTCGCTGATTGATGGGAAGTGGTGTTACGACACTGGTTACGACGTAAGCCACGTTTAGACCTACGTCCATGTTTCGTAGTCACGTTGACAGTTGAATTCATACTGCATACTGTTACACCCTTTTTACAAAGATACACGAAAGATTTGCAAAACAAACGTTTGTATTTGCAGTGTGTTTGTTTTCGTTGCTCCAGTGTCCCTATATTCTTTTCATCACTCCAGTTTTGGTGTTCGTCCCCCCTACTCAAACTTTTTCACGAGTTTCACAAATACGAGGTTTTCTGATAGCAACTTTTCTTTGTAATCTCTCGTAATCCACGTTATGCACTCTTCTAATAGCGAAGTTGCTGGGGGAAATTTCTTGGTGTTGCTGAACATTTGCACTTGTTACCGATCTATCTTGAAACCATTCATTGAAGATAGTTTTTGAATGATGCCCCCCCCTCTCTTTCAGTTGTTACTATGGTATAGTAGGGTGTGTCAATTTGGGAGGTGAAAATTAATTTTTGCCAATTCCTTCACTGAGGGGTTTTAAAAATATGTTTTTGGATGTGAAGAATTCAAATCTGCTATTATTTTTGTGATTGCTCAACACTTAGCTTGGTAAATCTACGTTTGATTAAAAGCACATAAATTGCTCTCGGAAAACAACATTTATTAATTTTAGCTTCTCAAAATGTCAGGTAATGCTATAAAAATTTTAGTTTCTCTGCATAAAACATATCCTAGTAATCATAAAACATATCCTTGTAATCATAAAACAACATTAGAAAGTAATGACATCAGTAAAAAAAAATATTTAAACAACAAGTTTCATCAAGTCTTGCTTTGATTCGTTCTTGGACATCAGCCGCCGACTTGCTTCTTGGCCTCTGATATAGCCCTCACGTTTCTCATGTGTATACACCCTGCCTGCTGCCTCTGTGACTTGTTTCACACACCTCTCTATTGACTGAGCATGACAGGGCCACTGTGGAACTTGCATAGGCTTGTCAAAGAACTTCTTTACTTCCGCTGTAGTCAGTTTACATGTCAAAGGAGGTTCAAATACCCCGTCAGACCAGTCTGTCAGCTCCAACACGGAAGAAGCACTGGGGTTGATGGAAGGTGTCTTCCTGGGACGTACAGAAAGATCTCCAAGTGTGTCATCATCTCCACCCCTCATGTCAACAATCTTTTGGACACCAGCTCTCCTCTCCTCACTGTCATCTGAGCACAAGAGTGTCTGGATTATCATTTCGCTGAATGCATACCATGCTGAGCGCTTGATGGTTGGCAAAACAGCATCCACTACAGCCTTCTTTTGCAGCCTAACTAGCCGCAGCTGAAACAAGATGTGGCGTGGGCCTTCCACCCAAGAGTGTTTTACTTTGATGTTGAACCAACAGGGGTAGTACACACCAACAATGTATTCCACTATCAGTCTTAAGTTGTTGAGGGTTTTGCCTTTAAGGCCATGTTTTGAAACCCATATGCGACAAAGCCTGTTTGCTGTTGTCAACCACCTTGAATGGCTCACTGGACCAATTTCAAGAAGGGCCAGATCTGTGGGAAGTTCTCCTGTCCTTATGGCCTGTGTGATCCTATACCCGTACGCTTGATCAGTAGAGAGATCCTTTACGACATTGTCACTCAGTGAAGTAAGAGGCTCTCCAATTGAGAGTTTGGTGAATGAAGGATCAATTTCAAGTTCGGTTGCAGTGTCTAGCATCTTGCCAATGTTACCTGTCCACTTGTTGTTAGACAAGGTCTTCCCATCCAGTGCTGTGATCAAGTGTCGCAGGGGTAACTCGTTAGTGTGGAGGGCACAAACCAACCAGATCAGCTTACGGCAAAGCTTGACCTCTACCCAATGCATGGAACCACCCTCCCAGCCAGTGTTAACATTTGTAGAATCACCTCCAATGGCCTGCAGGCTTTTATCAATGCCCTTCTTCTTCATGAAATCTACAAGATTATCAGCAATAACTTCAGCAGGTTTTTTTCTCGTTGAGCCTTTCTCAGGAGTGAA
The DNA here is from genome assembly GCA_023014485.1 of Bathynomus jamesi. Taxonomy (NCBI): domain Eukaryota; kingdom Metazoa; phylum Arthropoda; class Malacostraca; order Isopoda; family Cirolanidae; genus Bathynomus; species Bathynomus jamesi. The sequence continues at coordinate 210,895 of JAJOZX010003815.1, forward strand.
GTGGTAGAGATATCTTCCACCTGGCTCACTGCACACAGAATAATGCTCTTCTTTGATGATGCTGGGGAACTGACGATCTGAATTGTCTGCTTTCAGCATAACTTTAGTTGTATCTTGACGGCCGTCAAAGAAGATGCAGTCAATTTCACCCTTCTTACAAAGATCATCAAATTCCTGATCCAGGGATCTCATAACTTTTTCTTGGGCCCTCTTGACTTTATTGTGATCAACTACAAGTCTCTTGTCTTCTTCAGTGATCAAGCCAGCATCCATAAAGGCAGCAGTGGTGATGGCAGCTGTGGCACGCAGGCCAACACCATATCTGATGCTATGCATAGCAACATTAGGTATTTCTAATGTGTTGTACTCTGGCTTTTTATTGGAAGTTGAAGACGTGCTTGGTATTTCTAATGTCACTTCATAACTTCCATCCTTTCCATCTTGAGCATCAGCTATTTGTTCTTCATTTTCATCATCAGAGAAAATTATTTCATTTGATGGCATTGAAACATCCTGCTTACTTGTCTGCTTATATTCAGCAAGCCTTCTTCTTTCGTCTTCTTGCCGCTTCTGCTTTTTGACTTGTCTGTTGTGCTCAGGTTGATCTGGCAAGCCAATCTGATGTGGTCCAATAGAACCAGACTTGTCTCTCTGACCTTTAATGAAAGCAAGTTCCTTCACAGGGATCTTCATCTCCCTAGGGCATGTACAGTTAATGTGAGTTTCGTTTTTGCAACCAGCATCTGCAAGGCAGCCAAATTCAGAGCAGAGAACAATTTTACACTTGCAACTGAGGATGTCAAAAAGCTTGTCAAGTTTTGCAATGAAAGCCTCTTTGACATGTAGCTTTCCTCTCCCAAGAGATATGTTTTTGGCCTGCTCCCAGCTCTCTTGGATCTTGTTTAAGATTGTGACTCGTGAATTTACAACGGGGGCTACAAAAGAACTGTTTGCTCGTTCCCACTTTTCAAGCACTTTAGGGTAAATGTCCTTTGCAAGACTGGCTGCTGGGTAGTTTCTCACATCCTCACCACTTTGTTCTCTTAGCAGTAGCCCATATTTCAGAACGTCTCGCAGAGTTGGGAGTTCAGAGGGCAACAACTCTCTACCAGTTCCAATTAGGTTGCTCATATGTGTGAATGTCCCCAGTCTTGTCCTCCTTTTAGAAGCCATTGTAGGTCAATTCCCACTGGTTAGGATGGTAGCACTGACGGACAAGTAATCTTCAGCACACTGATGAATATGTTTCAACCTGTGAAATAAGCAAAAACAGCAGTGCATTATAAGCACACCGGACAAAAAATTAGTCACCCCTAATAGCACCGATAGTAGGAAGTTCAAGGTCACACAGAGGGCGCTGATGTAGCATTGGTAAGTGACAAGTAGCGGTGACGTAGCACACAGGATCAGATCTGTTTCGTGAGGTGGTGAAGAACAAAGTGTGTGTTGGATATAGTCTGCAAAATGGGTCGTGAGGCAGACGTTACTCAGTGGCAAAAAGGAGCCATCGTGTTTGGCAGAGCCCACGGACACAAAATGTCTGAAGTAGCCCAATTTGTTGGTGTGTCAACGCGTACTGTCCAGCGAGTTTACAAAGAGTGGTGTAGTTCGCAATCAACTGACAATCGACGGCGTAACTGTGGCCGGAAAACAATTCTCGACAATAGGGGCCGCCGCCATGTTTCTCGTCTAGTAACTGCAAATCGTTTTCAAACCAGAGAACAATTGCTCCAAGAAACCAATGAGGTTCTCCAGCGACCAATTTCCGAACGGACATTGCGACGAGAACTGCATGCGATGGACATCTGGAGCAGGGTACCACGGAAGAGGCCGCTGTTAACAGCAAGTCACAAATTGGCACGTTATAAATGGGCTCAGAGGCACAAAAACTGGACTGCGGCAGATTGGAAACGTGTAATTTGGTCCGATGAGTCCCGTTTTTGTTTGTTCTCCAATGATGGGAGGCGACGAGTACATCGCAGGTCCAATGAAGCCTTTAATCCTGAATGCGTCGAAGGTGTTGTTCAGGCTGGAAACAGAAAGTGAAGCGCAGGAATAGACACCCACGGACTCTGGCGGAACTTCGGGACCGGCTGATGAACGAGTGGCAGCAAATCGATGTTCAGTACATGCACAACCTCGTAGAGTCTCTGCCTCGCCGGATTCGTGCGGTTATCAAGGCCAGAGGCGCCGTCACACGTTATTAGGTACATTCTGAGAGGGGTGACTAATTTTTTGTCCGGTGTGCTTATATACAGCATATATAATTATTAATATAATAATTATTATATAATTCCACAAAAAAGTCACTATTTTTATGTAGCTCCTTACCAAGCAAAACTAAATTATATTAAATTAACAAAAATATCTTTAGAATTCCTAAGTCATGCTGCAACTTTTTAGCACCCCTCATATTTGGAATTTGAAAGTTGAAAAATTCGACACACCCTAATGGTATAGCCTTGTCAAGCACCAGAGGTCAAACTACCACGTTCCTCTGAGCTGTACTTTTACTGTACTGAAATCTCTTCCAATTTTGGAACATTGCCCGGTTGAAAGAGAGCGACTGTTCATATTCCGATGCCACTGGTTGATGTAGCGTTTCTCTTCTCACAGAAGTGGATTACACATTTTCTCATTACCCAAGAAGGAAAATGGACTTTAAATCACTGCATGCTAGAATGTCTCTAAGCAAATTAGTTGTAGTATAGATAATACTAATGATTGGGGTTGTTTAACCTCCTTCGCAACATCTAAGGTCATACGACGGAGGGGACCTACAGATTTACGTGGGAGGATCCGAACCACGGGTCGCTACATAATCTGGACGCTGAGGCCCGTCTCCCATCCAACTACTACCTAGACCCAATGTCGCTTAACTTCGCTGATCGACTGGAAGCGCTGTTACGACATTGGCTACGACGTAGCCCACGTAGTATAGAAACTGCAGGAATAATAAGAGGACATTATGTATTATAAGTCACGTATGGATGTCTCAATCCTACGAACACTCCAAAATGTTTTATATGTTGAATGCAACTTACGAAACCCGAGTTTTGTCCTTCTAATATGAGAATGTTTACTCTAAGTCTTTTGCATGGGATTGAGTGTTTATGCAGAATGCTGAACAAAAGCATGTCAAAGAACCTCTACTTTTTAGGCTGGTCACGAGACATTCCACCTCGAGCGTGAAGGTTTTTCAAAAAATCATCTAACAATATTGCCTCTAATTTTGACCAAACTTGACACATTATTTGCAATTCACGAGATATTCTTCGAAACAGAAAAATGAGCTTCCTAGATCAAATAGTTGTTGAGATATGACCTCTTCACAGCTTGACCTTGGAGACTGAAATGACTGCAGTAACTAGATTATATGCGACGTAAGGAAGTAGGTTTGTTGTCAAATTAAAGGTCTGAAACGGGATAACTTTATTCAATAAAACATACGACAGTCATGAGGAAATGAATAATATTCCCTCCATTTAAAGCTCATGGTTCATATAACAAAATTACATGCTCACTTTGGAGGCATATATTAGGCCCCTATATATGAAATGAAAATGAAAAGGTTTATTAGCAGACTATAGTCCATATGACAAATAATAATACAATGACAGTTCACGTACTAAGGATAGAAATATATACAATTAGAAATAATACGGTAATATCAAAGTTAAGTGGAGCTACAGACAGGGCCGCCGAGAGCTGCCCCGGCCCCCGTGGGAAGAATTGGTATATGGGCCCCCCTGTTTACTCAGTATTTTATTATGAATGTTTTTTGTGTACATAACAAGCAAACAGATTATATGTCCAAGTCACTATTCAAAACATACAGTATGAATAAACAACTCTGAGGAAAATTACCATTTGATTTCGAATCAATTATATTAATTCTATCACCATACAATTTACAAATGCAGTGCCAATCCATGCAGGCAAGACAATTGTTTACTGCAAGATTTACATAATTAGAAGTGTACTTTCTTTGCCTTCTCTCTAGCAAAGTGGTAAATGATTCTGATGAAATTTAAAGTACGGGCTAACTGGCTTTCAATTACTGTACAATGGTTCCCAGCTCTCCCAGCTCTTGGGCATTGGTGGACCGCAGATAATATTTTATCTGTTTCAATTTGACTATGATAAACTATATAAAATGTGTATTCATTAATTATATTCTGTTATTTAATCAATTACTTTATTAATATTTTTAGATTTTATCCTCCATCTTTCCGGGCCCCAGGGATTTATCCCGGCTTCTCCGCCCTCGGCAGCCCTGGCAACAGACAGACGCTTATATATATATATATATATATATATATATATATATATATATTATATATATATATATATATATATATATGGGATGAATTTCACAATAAAACACGTGAAATGAATAAATGCTGCAAACCCACAAGGAAAAAGAAAAACGATTCCAAGGCCTTTCGTGTATTCAAAGCTGACGAGGTGTAGCTTTGAATACACGAAAGGCCTTGGAATCGTTTTTCTTTTTCCTTGTGGGTTTGCAGCATATATATATATATATATATATATATAATAATGAACAGGAACACCAGAGAAAATACAAACATCCTTCAAGGTTTAATAGTACCAACGTTTCGGAATGCACTAATTCCATCTTCAGGGCTAAAACAATAAAATTCCAAATCACATACAAAATTACAAAATACAAATTGCTTAATAACAATTTAAAATAAACTTAAAAAATTATAAAAAGTAGCTAAGAAAATGTAAAACATTAAAACTAAAAGGTAAATAAATGTGAAGTTAAAAAGTTAAAATTATAAAAAGTAAAAGCATTAAAACTGAAATGTAAATAAAATAAACTAGTACCTTAACCAAAACATAGCAGATCTATCGATGATTCGTCAGAATATATATATATATATATGTGTGTGTGTGTGTATATATATATATATATGTGTATATATGTATATGTATATGTATATATATATATATATATATATATATATATATATATGTATATATATATATATATATATATATATATATATATATATATATATATATATATATATATATATATATATGATTTCGGCCGGGTCGAAATTTTTAATTTCTTACGTACATAGTGAGAGGTGGTTCAATCAATCATAGTAACACCCTGGTAAAATATTTTTGAATTCTGAGGACCCCTACCCCCCCTCCTACCGGTTTGTTTTTTCAGAAAATTCGTAAAATTCGAGATAATAAACAAATTTCGAAGTAAATCGCAAATTATTACAAAAGTTCGCTTATAAAACAGTTATATTTATTTTTTAATGAAAAAAAAATAAAAAAATACAAAAATGCATGAAAAAAAAATTAATACATAAATTTTTAGCTATTAATTATTGGTAGAAATTTAGAAATTAAGACAAATTCAATAAAACTTTTGACCTAAAACTAATGTTTTTTTTTATTCCTTCCATTGACTTTTCCACTCAAAAGTAGCCAGTTCTTTTCTAGACTCTCAAGTATTTAAAATAAATTTATGCCGATTAATATAACCAATTCTTTCCTAAGTCCTCTCTGTCTTGAAAATCGACATCTTCATTTTCATTATCATCATCATCTATCACTTCTGATGATACAAATTCCCTTGCTTCTCTTAATTTTTCTTTTGATTTCTTTTCCCTTTCCTGTGCTTTTTGGATTTTGCCCAACTTTCTCAAATTACTTGAAGTAGTTTTTTTATCAATTTTTCCTAACTGGTTTTTTCTTTCTTTTTGACCAATAAAAGCTTCCCATTCTATAATAGGTATTTTATGTTCACACCTACAAAGTTTTCTATCCCTTATGCCTTTATCATAACAGTGGCATGGAGATATGTCAAACATCTCGTCATATTTCTTTAATTTTTCATAATATTTTTCATTTCTTTTTATCATAGGGCATTTAGTTAACTTATCAGCATCTTCTATAAGTCTAGTAACTCTAACATAAATTCCCTTTGTATCAATTGTTGGGAAAGAAATTTTTTGCCAAATTTCTTTAATATCTTCAACAACTACGTTATAGCAATCATTTTTACTTAGTTTACCCTGTGCTTTAGATTCTTCCTCTCTAACAATAAAATGGAAGTGCCTTACAACATCAGCTTTTGATGGCGTCATGGCAGATGAAAATTTTGCTGGATATCCGAAGGCTGCATTGTGGCTTCTTTTTCTAGTAGCCATAATTTAATTTAATAAGATTTTAACTATATTTTTATTTATTACTGATATTTTAAAATTAAATAGCGTATTTTAATACAAACTTTTAACATTCTAGGAACCTAAATAGGAATCTGGAAAGAAAAAACAAAAATAATGTAATATTAGGTCTTATATCCGATGCTATGAGTCAGCACCGGATTTAAGACCCTACCGGCCTACCCCCTATACCCCGATCTCAAGAAAAGTTGGTGAATGGTCTATTCTGATGTAATTCGTGCCGGGGAACCCGATTTTGACCATCCGAAAGCAAAAAAATTAATATTTAAGGGTCGATTTTTACGATTTTCAATTTTTGGCCTATTTCCCATACAAATTCACATGCAAAAAAGTGAGTATCGGTAGGGGGTGGTAGCGAAGGTCCCACAGCCTTGATTTTTGGTGTGGATACTACTATTACAAAATGATCAACCTCACAATATGTACCTAAGCAAAATCTTGACGTTGACCGCTTTTCGACCCGGCCTAAATTATATATCCCTTTGCTTTGTCCGGAGCTATAGGGCGCGTCCCTCTGTGGCCAATGTGGGAATGCATCTTCCTTCGATGTAAGGGCTTTCGCTGCCCTCGTGGACCCGCTTGGGGACCCGGCTGATCTGCCTCCCCCCCCTCCTCCCTTCTCCTTTTCCCCACTCTTCTGGCTTTTTTCATTTGGCTTTGTTTTGGACCTTGACTTGACTCTTTCCTTGGACCTTCGGTGAGGGAGGTGGTTGGCCTTCACTCTTGTCGCTCTTAAACCAAAACCAAACCCAAACCCAAGCCCTGTCCCTGCCATCTTTCACCGCGCGTTGGATGAGGGTGGCCGCCTTTTCGGCACGGGGACTGGGTACGGGTGTATCGCCCCTGCGTGACATCTATTGGCGGTGGGACCAAATGTGCCCTCGATTCGCCTTTCCCTTGTTGAAGTCGGTGGTGGCTGGATGCACGCGGGGGATGAAGCTTCTTTTTGTTTGCTATGGCTTCTTCTCCTCGGCTTGCGACTTCTGCTTCTATTTCTCGGACTACCCCTTCTCTCGACACTCGGGTGGTGGGCAACCAGGCCCCTCGAGTCCTCTACCACTGGAAGACTGCATCCTGATGGGGTTGACCCCCCTCTCTGGAAACGGAACACTTGCACTCTCTTTTTCCGTTGCCGACCCCAGCCTGTACCTTGAACATGCCTTTGAACATACACCCTCTGGAGCAGGGGTCTCGCCCCAGCCCACCTCAGCCGCTCTCGGGCAAGTCAGGTTCTACCCAAGACTCGGCCCCCAAAACCTGGCTTCTTGCTCTCCCCGTATGGCCCCCTCACCCGCCGTCGGCCTGCCTCCCCACGGAGAGAGCCCCGCAGTGAACGGGGAAGTCGGCATTTACGACCTTTCTATCGACCGTTGAATGTCGCAGTCCACTTCGATTCTACAGCCTCCCTATCCCTTCTAAGTATCCACAAATTCCTAGTGATCCGGCCTACCTCTGGGCCCCTCCGTCCAACTCGAATGGACGTTCCAGGCGATCCGAGCCCGCAGCCACTCCAGCCGCTATGATGTACGACGACAGGGGGATGGCAACCTCATAAAATCACGTTCAGCCGCAGAGACGAAAGCCCTACTCTCCCTCACCGAGGTCCTTGGGTGCTCGGTGCCCGTTTCCCCGCACCCTCGCCTGAACCAGATTCAGGGCACTATTTACGCCACCTGCCTATTGTCGATCACAGTGAACGAGCTCCTTGAGGACCTTGCACCCTAGGGTGTCACTAAGATCCATCGCTTCACATCCAGACAGGGAGACACCCCCTACCCCACCCCACGTCTACTTCTTGCCTTCAATACCTTAGTACCTCCTGACCATATTGTATAGGGTATGGGAGACCGCACGTCTTGCGAGTTTTCTGTCCGCCCATACATCCCAGACCCAACCCGTTGCTTTAAATGCAACAAGTTTGGACACGTTAGCTCAGTTTGTCGCCAGCCGCACCAACTGTGTCCGTTGCCGACAAATCGCTCACCCACACAAGTGCCCCAACACACCCAAATGCTCCAGTTGTCAAGGCGCACACCCCTTTTCATCCCGCGAGTGCCTGTTCTTCAGGTTCGAGAAGGAGGGTCGGGGCCTGTAGGTGGCGGACTTCCTTAGCCTTCGAGAGTCGCGAGACAGGGTGCGGAGTCGGGAGGTGAGGCCGGGGATCTCTTATGCTGCAGCCCTCGGCTCAGTTCTCTCGACTCGCTGTCCGGATCCGCCACTCAAACCCCGATCGGCCCCCACGCCGGGCCCAGCAGCCGCCTGTCCTCCTACCACGCCTACCCACCGTGAATCTCCAAAGCTACACACTTTCCAGACATCGGGACTCTCGGCTCCCGTCTCCCAGCGACCCCGCGTTCACCGCACTCTGAGAACACACACAAACCTAGCCCCTGGGGTAAATCAACGAGGCGGAGACGCCGGAGTGAGTCCCCAGACCCACCGACCATCCAACAAGCCTCCCTCTCTTCTCCTAAATCTAAAAGAACTCGAGCACCTACATCCTTAACCTCGCCTACGATGACCCTCTCACCCTCGCACTCGCCCCTGCAGAAGTTGACAGTAGTTGCTGACGTGCACGAGCCACCACCTAGGGCGAGACACGGGGGCGGATCACCAGACACCCGAGGATCCAGTGGATGCGGCACTGGCACGCCTACATGGTGTGACCAGAGTACCCTCGGCCGCACCCTCGAGCCTCATTGACCTGCCCTTACCCCCTGGTGCCATCTTCTTCACCCCACCACGGGAGCACCCTGGCTCATCCCCTTGTACCACCACCGACCAGGCCTCTCTCATACCTCCGGCTCTTCCCTCATCGGCCATTCAGATTTTGTCCTCCCCCACCCGCCCGGCTTTACTGGTACCCCCCTGTCGTAACCCCGGGTATTCCGGGAAACCACAGACAAACAGGGAGGTGTCAACTTGGACAACGGAACCCTCCCCCGTTGCACGACCACTGAACCCCGCCTAGAGACTCCCCACCCTCTGGGCCCGCGACGGTCCCTGGGCTGCCGCGATCCACGTTTCCGGTCCCGTTCGGTCAACTCGGCCCCACAGTCCCCGAAGGGTTTGGCGGGTCAGCCGATTCCCTCCTTGGTGAACGGCAGGTGACCCGACAGGCCCCCGACTTAACCCCCGCCATCATGGACCTAGATCTCTATCCACAACCTAACTCCCTTGCACCTTCACCTTCTCCACTTCTCCCTCGTCCAACAATGAACCCTCCGAAAGCGACGATCCTACAATGGAACTGTAGGGGAATCTTCGCAAATTACGAAGGCCTAAATTCCCTGATTGCCTTTGCTCGTCAGGTATGTGTCTGTCTCCAGGAGCTAATCCTGGGGACCAGACGGATGCCCTGCCCTACTGGATATTTTAGCACTGCCTCCGTCTCCTACCTGCACATGAAGGGGGGCTGCCATCCTTGTCCATCGGACGGTCCCCTTTCACAACCTCCCTATTAGATCCCCGTTACAGGTGGTTGCTGCCAGGATTTTCCTGGACAAGCAGTACACATTCTGCTCGATCTACCTCCCCCTCATTCCCAAGTCTCCTGCGATGAGGTTCAACAACTCCCCAGGCTCTTCCTACTCTTGGGCGATTTCAATGGTCGCCACCCCTTGTGGGGTGATACGACCTCTACTTTTGTGGCTCCGACCCTGATTACCCTCATGACAGAACTCTCCTTCGAGTGCTTCAACGACGGCTCCCACGCGCTACCACGCCACCAGATGCACCCCCGTCCTGTATAGATGTATCGTTCATCTCGACGGATGGCCTCCTGGATTTCACCTGGCAGGTGCTTCGGGATGACCACGGCAATGACCACTTCCCTGATTCCCTCACTAAATCGGCACGACCAAACCGTTCGGGTACCGGAGAAGTGGTTAACGGGCAGAGCTAATTGGCTACTTTTCCCGGAACAACACTTCCACACATTGTACGACGGCCCACTTTCCATCCTCTGATGAAAGCATTGCATACTGTGAGGCGACAGTTATCGCGGCAGCAGACACCAGCATTCCACGATCTTCTGCCTACCCCCGAGGTATTACCTCCTCCACACCATCGGCTACCATCTAGAAGAAGGTGCGGAGTGTCGAGAGACGACATGCTCCTTCCCGACCTTCGGTCCTCCGAACTAATGACGGGCTTCTCTATGACCCTAGGTCGGTGGCGAATCTTTTAGCATCTACCTTCGCTGCCGTCTCCTCCACAGACAGCCCCCACGTGCTGGTCCCTAACAAGAGCTGCTCACCATCCCTCGACAACTCTTACAATCGGCTGTTCACCATGCCAGAGCTACAGGCGGCACTGGCCTCTAGACGATCTTCCCCCGGCCCGGACGGCATCCCCTACAGTATGATCCAACACATCCATCCTACTATGCAACTTCCTACTCGATCTCTACAACCGTATATGGATTGAGGGCACTTTCCCCTCTCGGTGGAAGGAGGCCCACGTAATACCAATCCCCAAACCCGGCAAAGACCCCCTTGACCCCACTAATTATAGACCAATCGCTTTAACATGCTGTACTTGTAAAAACTTTGAGAAAATGATCGACGCGCGACTCTCGTTTCTCCTTGAAAGCAATGACTCCTTCCCGGGACATCCAGAAGGCCTACGACACCATCCATCGATGTACAATCCTTAGTGAGCTCCAAAACTTTGGTTTCATCAGAGCCCTGCCGACCTTCATCAGGGGCTTCCTCTCCTCTCAGACCTTTCAAGTACGTGTGGGCTCGGTCCTCTGACACCTTTGAGCAAAAGGACAGGGTCCCACAGGGAAGCATCCTCAGTGTCATATGCTTTTCATTAGTCATGAATACATTAGCACAATCCCTTCCACCCACCGTCCGTTCCTCCATCTACGCAGACGACCTTGCGATATGGTTCGCGGGGCGGGAACTGCCCGTCGTCGAACGACAAATTCAGCTCGCCATCCATCGGGTGGAGAGGTGGGCGACATCAGTTGGTTTCCGCCTGTCCACCTCTAAAACCAAAAGCATGGTCTTCAGCAGAAGATCCACAACCATACCTGCCCCTCGAAGTGGTACCCACCGCGCGGTTTCTGGGCATGACCTTTGACCAACGGCTCAACTGTGTTTCCCACCTCAAGCACCTGAAACACACACACCAGCGTCCTCTCGCTCTCCTAGACCACCTTTCCCACACCACGTAGTTCTGGGTCTCGTTGTTTCGTCACGAGGCGTTTTTTCATTCATTCTCTTTCGATAATGGCTGACGTTAAAACTATTTCCGCCTCAGTATTGTTTCTGAAGTTTCCACCACAAAATCCTGATCCACAGCTACGGCCGAAAGTTTTTCGAAGTATGTAACTTCTGCTAATAGTTACACTTAAGGGGTGTAATAAAGTTCATTCTGGTTTTTTGGTTAAGAGAAAAATATTTTTATCAATTTAACCCACGGTCAGTGTGAGACTGCTCACACAGCGACTAGTGTTGGGTGTACGTAACCCCATGAAAATTATATTATATTCTTTCCTTGTGCTTCCAAACACCAATTTAACACGAATTTGAAAGGACTGCAGAAATTTACGAAACTGCTCTTTATCTCTGCTTTGCAAAGCTTTCTTGAGCACTCTGACCAACGTTTTATCTTGAATTTCGGTCTTGGCCTCTTCGAATATTGCAGTGTGTTACTTCAGCTAGTTGGTTTGACGCTTCCACCCAGATTTTCGCACGGATTTAAATCGGGGGAGTTTCTAGGCCATTAACTTGAGTATCAAAAATTGCATTAATATCTGTCAAAACTACAGAAAATCCCACCAAACCGGTAAACAAGTTTGTTACACCCACCTGTGAACATCGTTCATGTATTTTTAGTATTGATAATGAATGTACTGAATTTCAAACCACTTTGTGGTTTAAGTATACTTATCAAAAACTGTCGGAGATGAAAAGAGATGACATTCAATCTACAGTAATGTATTGCAAGTGAAAATTATACCAAATCTTTGAGGAAGTTCACAAATCTTACCACATTCATTATCATTACTCAAAATACATCATTGACGTTCATAAGTAATTTCTGTTAATACTTATCTCATTCCAAAAAATTGTAAGGTGTTGCAAAACTTTGGGCCATAGCTGTAATCCCCTCTCAGCATTTGTGGAAATGAAAAATGTCACAAGTGAAACATAATAGCCCGCAGGACAAATGACGTACTAATGTCTGTTTGAAATGATAAACAGTTTGAACGGAAAGGCCGCTGCAGGCTCCGCTTCGATGCCTTCGAGGTCACCTCACCGAATATTAAATAATGGCCCGTCTTTGGAATTTTTAGTTATTTGCTGCAATTTATATGTAGTGACTCGTATTCTGTAATCTTCGTTATGTATTGTAAAGGCAGTGAGCTTTGTTTTGTTTGCCTTTTTGTACCTAATTGTATGTGGACTCATATACGTAGGGAATCCAAAAAGTTTCCGGAAAATTCAAAAAGCTTTAATACAAAAACCCTTTAATAAAAGTTCCAGAATGGTCACATAACTTTAATAAAAGAAAACAAAAGAGGATATACGTTTAGGAATGCTCAACAACGTTCGACATAATTCCCACCTATCTCTATACACTTTTCTAAGCGATGTTTCCAGCGTTCCAATCCATTTTTATAAAATTCAGAGTTTTTCGACTGAAACCATCTCAAAACTGCTGTTCTGGCATCGGCTATCGAGTCGAAACGCGTTCCTTTTATGTGATCCTTCAATTTTGGGAATAAAAAAAAGTCGGAAGGGGCTAGATCCGGACTGTAGGGGGGGTGAGGTATGATTTCCCATCGAAATTCCCGTAACACGGCTCTTGAGGCATTTGCAGTGTGAGCAGGTGCATTGTCGTGATGGAAAAGCACCCCGCGATGAAATTTACCAGGTCTTTTTTTCAACAAGCTTATCTTTCAGCTTCCTCAAAACATTTTCATAATATTCGGCGGTGACTGTTTTTTGTCCTTCAAGAAAGTCCACTAAAATTATTCCTTCACAATCCCAAAAAATTGTAGCCATTACCTTTTTAGCTGATCTTTCTGCTTTAAATTTGATTGGGCCATCTGATCCTCTTGGGAGCCATTGTTTTGACTGAACTTTGCTTTCCGGATCATACTGATAAATCCAGGTTTCATCCCCTAATACAAGTCTGTGCATAAAACAATCTTCATGAACTTCCATTCGATTCAAAAGATCAACAGAAAGACTAGCCCTTTGGTCAAACTGTTCTTGGCGCAACGCTTTAGGCACCCACCGAGCAGAAAGTTTGCTAAGTTCTAAGGTATCCACCAAAATGGAATGAGCAGAACCACGAGAGATACCCACCTCATTGGCTATTATTTCACAGGAAATTCGACGATCTTTTTCGACTAGTGACCGAACAGCAGCAACAGTTTCTTCATTAATTGATGTTGATGGCCTTCCACTCCTTTGGTTATCATTAAGAACCTCTTGACCCGTTTTGTCTTTTGATCCAGTCATAAATGACTGATTTCTTAGGTGCTTCATCTCCATAAACTTCACGTAAGGCATCAAATTTGTGGTGGTTTCCATTTAAGTTTTGTTAGGAATTTAATGTTAGCTCTCCACTCGAATTTTGAGATTTCCGTTGCCATGAAAAATAGGGTTCTTTTTAACTCCGTCTTAAAGCAGTCACCAAGGTTGTGTAAGTCTTAGCATGGCCTAATATGTATAAAGGTCCAAATTCATGTCAAAACAAGAATTCATTAAATTCTGATTTGAAATGATTGAATTATTAAACTTTTCCGGAAACTTTTTGGATTCCCCTCGTGTATATATATATATATATATATATATATATATATATATATATATATATATATATATATATATATATATATGTATATATATATTAGTGTGTCCCAATTTTTTTTGTTCCTGAAGTTTGTCATGCACACCCCCTAATTTCTTCCACTCGTGAAAACATGCCAGCAAGATGAATTTCATTCGTGTTCTTTAATTTTAAGGGTCCCCTCAAACCATGTGTTACTATTGCTGAACGGCTACTCTCTACCTTATACTAATTGTAGCATATTTCTTTTCAGGTTATGGATACAAGAAAGCAGGAGACTGTGTGGTTGGTGGGGGTGTTGCGAAATGAACCCCTGGAAATGCTGTGTCAACTCCCGACAGTGGGAGATGTTCTTCGACGTCTGTTGTTCTTCACTCGGAAGAAAAAAACGTCCACGGCGGAAGCTGCCAATGTGGTAGCTGATGAGGTTATGGCGGTGTGGGCTCGGGCATCTATTCCGACCTCCCACAAGCCCAAGTGCGTCGAGAGGATCAAGGCCCTCTCCACGGACTACGAGAAGGTTGCCAGAAACCGAAACCATGGGGGAGAGAAGCAACTGGAGCGGGAAAAGGGATTCCAAGCCAACCTGAATACACTGTTCGAAACAGCTCATGCCAACGCCATGAAACTCATCAAAGTCCCCGAAGATCGAGACTTTCTGAATGACCAGCGAACCGTGCGGAAGATGTACATCGGAGGAGAGGACCTGGAGTTTGCTCGCAGGGCAGCGGAGCGGGAGAAACGCCGAGCAGCTGAAGAGAAGAGGAAGAAGAAAAGCCGCGAAGAGATGGACTCACTGCAAGCAAAAGGAACGGTGAAAAGTGGGTCGTCTTCTTCTTCGGAGTCCATGGCCGAAGCATCCAATGATGATGTCCAATATTCCTCTCCTGGTCCTTCGGCTCCTCGATCCGCTCCCAAGGACGGCCAAGTGTCGGCAAGGAGGATCATCCAATATCCCAATTTTGCTGCAGCCCTGGATCGAACTGGAACCTCAGTACGCCAAGCGATGCACATTGTGGCTCCAGCACTCGCTGCCGCGGGAGTTGAGTTATCCTCGGTCACCTTGTCCAAATCAAGTCTTCACCGTTCACGGCAGAAGTCCAGGAAGAACTTGGCAGCCGGAATCAAGACTGAGTTCAATCCTGATACGCCGCTTGTCGTCCACTTTGATGGCAAACTCCTCCCTGATTCGGATGGAGGGAAATCGGATCGCATACCAGTGCTGGTCAGCGGGAAGAATCTTGAGAAGTTGTTGGCGATCCCAAAAATCCCTGACAGCACGGGACAGCGGATGGCTGGAGCTGTTCTGAAGGTGCTGGACGATTGGCCGCAAGTTCAACCATGGATTGCCGGTCTCTGCTTCGACACAACAGCGGCGAATACCGGTATTCACAGCGGCGCTTGTACGATTATCCAGGACCAAATGGACCGCCGCGTTCTTTTCCTGGCTTGCAGACACCACATGATGGAATTGGTAATCACCTCAGTCTTTGACCTGTTCTTCAGGTCTTCTGGCCCCGAAATTGCGCTGTTCGCTCGCTTCAAATCCCAATGGGAGTTCATCGACCAGAAGCAGGCTTCTCCGTTCAACGGCGATGGCCCAAGCGACATCCTTTCGGAATGGGTGGCGTTGAAAAAAGAGCAGATTGTCCACTTCATTGAAGACCAGCTTGAAGTTGGCCACCCAAGAGACGATTACCGGGAGTTCCTGATCCTCGCTCTGGTCTTCCTCGATGGTCATGGCAAACGAGATCTCCGGTACAATCGTCCTGGAGCATACCACCGGGCCAGGTGGATGGCCAAAGGCATTTACTGTCTTAAGATGTTCATCTTCCGAAGCCAATTCCACCTGACCGCTCACGAGGTCCGGTCACTACGCAGGATAAACGTCTTTGCCGTCACCATCTACCTCCAGAGGTGGTTCGAGGCTCCATTGACGGCGGACGCGCCCGTCAATGACCTGGAGCTGTTGGAGGACCTAGAGCGGTACAAGGCGGTGGATCATGATGTAGGTACCGCATTGATGAAATTCCGGGGCCACCTCTGGTACCTAAGCGAAGATTTAGCCGGACTCGCTATGTTCTCCTCCAAAACCACCGATGCAGAGAAGACGGCCATGCTCCAAAACCTGCACAAGAAGACCGAAAACCCAAAAGATCTGCGTCGGCTGGAGGGAAAGTGTCTTGACCGTGAGACGGTCGGATTTGAGCACCTTGGTCACGAAAAGGACTCAAAACCTTTTTCATTGCCTGAAGCTGCCGGTTCCAAAAACCCCCAAAGATCTCGAAGGATGTGCACCATCGTTGAAGTCTGTGAACGACGCGGCAGAACGGGCGGTGAAACTGGCGGAAGATTTCAACGAGGGCCTGACAAAAAACGAGGAGGAACGGCAGCTCGTGTACCAAGTCGTCGAATACCACCGCCAGCAGTTCCCCTCAGCAGACAAAAAGATCCTCTGTCCCCCGAAATGAAATGTGCCATTAGGAAGAATTTCCATTTCCTTTAATTTAGTCATTAGAAAGAATTTACATTTCATTCTTCCATTCTAGAATGATTAATGCTGAGCATTTACGTTTGTTCATATAGGGTCGAATAAACAAGGTCAATGAGGGGACCCTTCCCCTCCTAATAGGCCAATGAAATTTCGCCCATTTTTCCTTTCTTCAAGTGTAATTAATTAAAGGGGTGTGCGATTTGACTCTTGCAATTTTTATTTTCACATGTGAGGCTGGGACACCCTAATATATACAGTGCCCGCGAAAAGTATCCGATCACCCTTGAAATTTGTATTTTTTACATAAAAAAAATGTTTAAATGTATACTAACCTTATATTAGTATTTTGTCATCTGTCCTTTGGTTTGGATGACTTGTTCTAGACGTTTTGGCATGGATTTAATCAAGTTTTGACAAACTTCCACTGATATTTCCTTGCACCATACCTTTTTGATGGCCTCTTGTAATTTTTCGACTGAGCCAGTGTCGTGGCATTCAACCTTATTTTTTATTATTAGCCACAGATTTTCTATCGGATTGAGATCTGGACTATTACCAGGCCAATCCAAAATATCAAATTTATTGTCAGTAATCCATTTTGTCACTATTTTGGCCCTGTGACATGGTGCACCATCATGCATGTATGTTTTTGTCCTTTGGATTGCCATTGCCATTGGAAGTTTATCCTGTAGCATTGCTAAATACCGTGCACCATTCATAGTTGTGTTCTTCGGAAGAAAATATAAGTTTCCACGCCCATAGTAACCGAAACAACCCCAAACCATCACACTTGGAGGGTGTTTCATTGTCTTTAGGGTGTATTTAGGGTCCATCCTATTTGAGCCAATAGGCCGGCGAACCTTTTTTGGACAACTTCTGAATGTCAAAAATGTCGACTCATCGCTAAATAAAACCTTCTTCCAGTCATCAACAGTCCAATGAATGTATTTTTTACAAAATGCGACACGTTTTTTACGCATTTTTTCATTAATGAACGGTTTCTTAGCAGCATGGCGAGATGGTAATCCGAGTTCTTTTTGGAGCCGCTCCTGGATAGTTCGTTCAGAAACACCAGATAACAAATTATTCATATTAAATTTTATTTCTTTCGCAGTTATTGTTGGGTTTTTCAATACTAAACGTTTCATAAGTTTGTCTGTTCGCGAATTTGTTTTTCTCGGTCTGCCAGATCGTTTTTTAGGGACTGGCGTGGTTAGGCCACCATTGTTCTTAGCCCGTGAAACCCATAAATTAACGGTACTTTGGGATATGTTTAATTCCTTAGCTATCTGTCTCTGTGATTTCCCACATGCATGCAAAGCAACAATAGCACCTCGACAATCACTCTTAAGTTGTTTTTTAGCACACATTATATATAAATTTTATTTACACCACTTTCTGTAAAAAAAAAAATATCAAGAAATTTACACAAACAGTGAAATCTGACAAATTTGAGACACAGCCACCCGCAACGAAGGCTACCAGAACACTAATTTGAGAATGCGTTGGATAGCTCTCATATCAGCGAGCAACCTCAAAGTTACCAGATGTCGCTAGAACAAATAGAAAGTGAATTATGTGTCTCTGAATATCAAGGGAAAATATTGTATTTTCTTGAGTGATCAGATACTTTTCGCGGGCACTGTATATATATATATATAAGCAAACAACCACAGGGAAAAAGGAAAAAAGAAACACGAATTCCGAGCCCTTTCGTGATATATTCACATTTTCAAGGACAAGAGAGAAATACTATTTCTTTCTTGTCCTTGAAGATGTGAATATATCACGAGAGCGCTCGGATTTCGTGTTTTTTTTTCCTTTTTCCCTGTGGTTGTTTGCTTATATATATATATATCAGGTCATCCCATAAGTAATGTCGTTTTTTAGATCGGAATTTGAAGGAAAAAAAAATTCAACTGAAACTTTAATCTAGTATATAAGCACACCGGACAAAAAATTAGTCACCCCTCTCAGAATGTACCTAATAACGTGTGACGGCGCCTCTGGCCTTGATAACCGCACGAATCCGGCGAGGCAGAGACTCTACGAGGTTGTGCATGTACTGAACATAGATTTGCTGCCACTCGTTCATCAGCCGGTCCCGAAGTTCCGCCAGAGTCCGTGGGTGTCTATTCCTGCGCTTCACTTTCTGTTTCCAGCCTGAACAACACCTTCGACGCATTCAGGATTAAAGGTTCATTGGACCTGCGATGTACTCGTCGCCTCCCATCATTGGAGAACAAACAAAAACGGGACTCATCGGACCAAATTACACGTTTCCAATCTGCCGCAGTCCGGTTTTTGTGCCTCTGAGCCCATTTATAACGTGCCAATTTGTGACTTGCTGTTAACAGCGGCCTCTTCCGTGGTACCCTGCTCCAGATGTCCATCGCATGCAGTTCTCGTCGCAATGTCCGTTCGGAAATTGGTCGCTGGAGAACCTCATTGGTTTCTTGGAGCAATTGTTCTCTGGTTTGAAAACGATTTGCAGTTACTAGACGAGAAACATGGCGGCGGCCCCTATTGTCGAGAATTGTTTTCCGGCCACAGTTACGCCGTCGATTGTCAGTTGATTGCGAACTACACCACTCTTTGTAAACTCGCTGGACAGTACGCGTTGACACACCAACAAATTGGGCTACTTCAGACATTTTGTGTCCGTGGGCTCTGCCAAACACGATGGCTCCTTTTTGCCACTGAGTAACGTCTGCCTCACGACCCATTTTGCAGACTATATCCAACACACACTTTGTTCTTCACCACCTCACGAAACAGATCTGATCCTGTGTGCTACGTCACCGCTACTTGTCACTTACCAATGCTACATCAGCGCCCTCTGTGTGACCTTGAACTTCCTACTATCGGTGCTATTAGGGGTGACTAATTTTTTGTCCGGTGTGCTTATTTTCCATCGGAATCAATAACACTCTGCCAACGTCCTACAAGCTTTTCAATGCCATGTTTATAAAATTCAGGCGGTTTTGAAGCAAAAAACGTACAAAGACTGGTGTGCAGGTCATCTAAAGAAGTATACTGTTTCTCGTCAAGATAGTTTTGCAGACTCCTGAAGAGATGATAATCTGAAGGCGCAAGGTATGGAGGATGTGGAAGTTTTTCCCACCCAAGCTCCTCAGTTTTTGCAGAAGTGATCCGAGCGGTATGAGGACGTGCGTTGTGGTGGTGGAACACGATTCCTTTCCGATTAACCAAAGAAGGTCCCTTTTCTTTTAGTGCAGTGTTCAGTCAATCCAGTTGTTGACAGTAGACTTGAGTGGTGATTGTTTGGTTGTGTGCAGGGCCGTAACTAGGGTTTAGAAATTAGTGAGGTCCAGATTTTTTTCGAGCGCGGCGGGACGAGCAAAATTCAGACCAAAATGACATCTACAAACACAACCCAAGCTATACACTAAACACAAAACGCTCGACGCTCCCTCTTTTCATACACGGAGAACGGTTCAGTCTTTTTTTTTTAGGAAATAATTACCGAGGTCCGGACCTCGGTGACCTCATAGGTAGTTACGGCCATGGTTGTGTGGTAAGGTTTCAAAGTGTATTACACCACCTTTATCCCACCAAACACTAAGCAACACCTTCCGAGGGTGAAGATTTGGTTTTGGCTGTGGTGTCGCTTGTTCTCCGGCACAAACCCACTGTCGACGGCGCTTAACATTCTAGTACAGTATCCACTTTTCATCACCAGTCACTAAACGGTGCAAAAACGGATCTTGGAGGTCACGGGAATGAAGAGCTGTGCTAATGTTTACCCACACCCTCAGATTGTCGACCGACAATTCATGTGGCACCCATTTTCCTAACAGGCACTTTCCCGAGTTGAAAACGTCGATGGATGGTGGGCAGGGATGAATTGAGTTTCTGGGCCAATTCTTCGACAGTTGTTGAACAGTCTTCAAGTGCGGCTAACAGCAGGTCATCATCTCAGCAGGGCGTCTAGAGCGTGCTGCATCTGTGAAACAGCAGCCACCATTCCTAAACTTTTGAAACCATCTTTGACATTTTCTCACATGCAGAATATCGTTTCCATAAACGTCCTGAATGTTTCGCGTTGCTTCAGTAGCACTATTCCCGTTTTTGAACTCGTAAAGCATTATATGCCTGATATGCTTTTCTGATACCGCCATGTTTATGAGGGTTTCACATAAAGCAAAACACACGTCTTCAATGGTCAAGGTCTGTAAAGTATGTAGCGAAACATGATAGATCTCCTCTTAGATATAACCTTCAGAAAATTTATGCTTAAACCGAGTAGGACTAGTTTAAACTTAATCTATCGTAAAAAACGACATTACTTATGGGATGACCTGATATATAGGGTGGTGCTAAAGTCAGGAACCATAGGCACATTTTAATAATTTTTGTTTTAATGTGTTTTGTTCTTTTCAGATTTGTTGTTTGAACCTATGGCGCAGAAATTGACAATAGATGAATGAGTGGAGATAGTTTTAATGTGTGCAAGGCGTGGTAACACACACCAATCAGTTGCTACTGCTTTTAATAAGAAACACCCTGAAAGGCCGCCAGTTGTTCAGGCATCAGTTGGAAAACAGTTCACTCGCTTCAAAGAAACGGGAAGTGTTCATGATTGGCCGCGTAGTGGCCGGCCAAAAAGTTCAACCGATGCAGCAACATCACTAACGGTACTCAATCACCTCGAAAACAGCCCACGTAAGTCCTTAAGAAAGTTATCCCAGCAAAAGGGTGTCTCCAGAAGATCCATTCAACGAATTCTTGCAACAAATCGTTTCCACCCCTACAAAGTCCAACTCGTTCAGGAACTGCACGGTGATAACACAGACTGTCGTGTAGAGTTCTGCCAGTGGTTTCTACAACAACGACAGCTTCAGCGAAGGATCATGTTCAGTGACGAAGCGATAGTTCACCTCAGCGGTCGTGTCAGTGGGCATAATGCACGCTATTGGGCCAATGAGAACCCCCACTGGATGGAGGAAGGACATGTGTAATTTGATCCACGAATTATGGTGTAGGCTGCGCTCAGGGGGCATTGGTTAATTGGTCCATACTTTTTTGACCGCAATATAACATGAAACATATCTGCATATGTTGCAAACATTTCTAATGCCCATACTGGACGACATTCCATTGGGAGAACGGGTGGAGATGTGGTTCCAGCAGGATGGTGCACCACCACATTTCGCAACCATCGTCTGGAGCTCTTTCGATGAAAACTTCCCAATCAAGTAGATCGGACGGCGAGGGCCCGTCGAATGGCCACCTAGGTCTCCAGACCTCACACCTTGACTTTTTTTGTGGGGGCCATCTCAAGTTGGTAGTCTATGCTGATCGACCCAGAACCATACGTTCTTTAAAGGATAAAATCGCATCTGAGTGTGCCAAAATCAGTACCAATGTTAAGGAATGTTCAAACATCCTACATTCAATGCATCAGAGTGTCTAAGTGAAAGGCCATCGGCCATCAATTCGAACATTTATTATAATTTAATAAAATGTGCCTGTTTCCTGACTTTTGCGCCACCCTGTATATATATATATATATATATATATATATATATATATATATATATATATATATATATTAGGTCGTGGGGTGGTAATTCCATAATTTTTATTTAAAAGAAATATATATATATATATATATATATATATATATAATATATATATATATATATATATATAATATTATGTGTGTGTGTGTAAAAAATGAACAATGAATAATCAATATTCATTTTACATAAGAACCAAAATCGCTTAACGCGAGTTTGGATAATAATTTTACTTGTAGTTTCCTATTTTTGTTCGTGTCACAACCCTACGATCTACCATATCTATGGTTTAGTCGTATCCATTTTCCATTTGTTATAGAAGTTATTATAATTAATTATGATTGTCTTGCATCTCACCCTCGACCCTAGATTATGCATACACATTGCATATAACAGGATTGGAACCCGTAGTTGTACTTCTTAGTCATTAATACCCACCCTGTCTCTAATTCGTTCTTGTAAATCTTCCTAATAATGATTTGTACTATACGTACAAATTCAATAAGTATGACGTCACATTTTTCCGTCATTAATTTCCCTTGATCATTATCCTATATAAATTTTATTAAATATTCATTTTTACTCGTGTCAATCTATGAAACGCAAAACTTCATGCATTCGTTCGAAAATGCACAAATACGTTCTCGTATTATTTTTTTCATTTTTATTTTTAATTATATCACCTCAATGAACTCGAAAATGCTGAGGTAGGTGATCAAATTCCGCGAACTATGGCATAAGTGAACGCTTCAAAGATAATAAATCACCTTTCGCTCTGATTCGAATTTATAACATTATCATGCGTTATGTTATATCATGTGTGTCATGTCTCATGTACTTGTGTTGTACTAATAACCATATATAGTAACCATATAAGCACACCGGACAAAAAATTAGTCACCCCTCTCAGAATGTACCTAATAACGTGTGACGGCGCCTCTGGCCTTGATAACCGCACGAATCCGGCGAGGCAGAGACTCTACGAGGTTGTGCATGTACTGAACATCGATTTGCTGCCACTCGTTCATCAGCCGGTCCCGAAGTTCCGCCAGAGTCCGTGGGTGTCTATTCCTGCGCTTCACTTTCTGTTTCCAGCCTGAACAACACCTTCGACGCATTCAGGATTAAAGGCTTCATTGGACCTGCGATGTACTCGTCGCCTCCCATCATTGGAGAACAAACAAAAACGGGACTCATCGGACCAAATTACACGTTTCCAATCTGCCGCAGTCCAGTTTTTGTGCCTCTGAGCCCATTTATAACGTGCCAATTTGTGACTTGCTGTTAACAGCGGCCTCTTCCGTGGTACCCTGCTCCAGATGTCCATCGCATGCAGTTCTCGTTGCAATGTCCGTTCGGAAATTGGTCGCTGGAGAACCTCATTGGTTTCTTGGAGCAATTGTTCTCTGGTTTGAAAACGATTTGCATTTACTAGACGAGAAACATGGCGGCGGCCCCTATTGTCGAGAATTGTTTTCCGGCCACAGTTACGCCGTCGATTGTCAGTTGATTGCGAACTACACCACTCTTTGTAAACTCGCTGGACAGTACGCGTTGACACACCAACAAATTGGGCTACTTCAGCCATTTTGTGTCCGTGGGCTCTGCCAAACACGATGGCTCCTTTTTGCCACTGAGTAACGTCTGCCTCACGACCCATTTTGCAGACTATATCCAACACACACTTTGTTCTTCACCACCTCACGAAACAGATCTGATCCTGTGTGCTACGTCACCGCTACTTGTCACTTACCAATGCCACATCAGCGCCCTCTGTGTGACCTTGAACTTTCTACTATCGGTGCTATTAGGGGTGACTAATTTTTTGTCCGGTGTGCTTATTATAACCATATATTATAACCATATATAAATATATAAAAACACTGTAAGAATGGTAAACAACGTAATGTACTTCAATGAAACTGTAATTAAATGTAATGACTTAATATATAATGTAAGAATGTACCTTAATAGAAGTGTAATTAAACAATAATAAGGGAATATCAATTAATTGGTAATTGTAATCGTAATTGTAATGAACCAAAATTAATACATACTCAGTCGTGTACTTAAATTGTACTTATGTACTACTATGAAATGATATCGCCTTCAGAAATGAAGATTCGGCAAATATATACGATTAGTTTTTTATTTTTTAAATTTTTTATTTGGAATCTTTCAAACATCTGATCATGTGTTTAAAAGGGGGGAACTTAACCTTCAACTGCCGTCCCCCAACATTTAGGCTTATATTATACATGTATTTGTAAAATGAACAGCACTTCATTACGGCACTCTTCTTTGGTCACTGCTACGACTCCCTTGTTAGCAGCCTCGCTGCGGGGAGGGGGCAGAGGCCCCTTGCCTCCTTAACTTTTTAGATTCCGGCCTGAGCCATGGTCGAACCTCTACCCCTGTAAATTCAGAGCACTACCTGTACATTTTTAGAAGTAAGCTACAGTAAGAGAAACTTTTTATTTTCCCCTTCGAGCCGTGCTCTCTTCAGAAGAACTTAGTCAGTTAAGTCGATAAGTTATAAAAGAAAAGTCGATAATTTTAGTATCAGAGAAAGTATCAGAGTATTATAAAAAGAGAAGAATTAACAACTGGCGACCCTTTGCCCAAATTAAGAAAGAGACAACCAAAGCACCATAGAAGATATTGGCATAACAGTCTGGCGAGTCTGTAGCCAAGAGTTTAACAAGTGGCGACTCACCATTTGACCGGCGGAAAAGAATTAGAATGTTATAGAAGAAATATCCGTTGCTGCCTCCTAACTAGAACCCCCGTCGATCCGAACCAACCCAGGGCCATAGACGGAGTGGTTAACATATATATATATATATATATATATATATATATATCTATATATATATATATATATATATATATATTAGGTCGTGGGGTGGTAATTCCATAATTTTTATTTAAAATGTACAAATCGATCTTAAAAAGCATTTTTTCTTTGCGCCAAAGTTTTTGTATCGCGACTCGTACTCAAAGGTTCCGAGTCCGACTCGAGAGGTAGAGGTTTAGCTTGTGTTAATGCAAAATCAGACTCGTTCATGCGTGGTATGGCCATCAGAAATACGGTGGGAATCTACGCAGTTTGGTTCCAGTTTTATATGTATACATACGATATACGTCATAAAAATATACAGGGTGTCCATAAATTCTTTCCAAATTAAAATTAAATTAGATTGAATTTGTAAGATAAATTATATGTATAGCTTTGTAAGTATTTACGCTTTTATTTGACCTCAAACACAGTCGTGTCTGTTATAGTGGGTTGAAATTTGCTTGAAGTATAAGTAGGGCGGGCAAACTCTTGTGTATTATGAAGTGTTGTTGTATCACGTTGTATTCGTATTTTACCGTCTCATCGTCATCTTATTTACCTTATCCTATAGGAACCATTCAATTATTACGTAACACTCAAGGGGGGAGGGGGTGTCATGGGATGTGTTACACTTTATCATGGGGGGATGGGGGTATAGCCGAGTGTTATGTAACATAACACTGGTATGCATATGAAATTTTTTTGTCTGCTGTGAGGGTTTTTTCAACTCATATTATATAATTCGACCATGCTGAATTCGAAAATGACATTGGTTTTCCTCAATCAGGTCAGGTTTTTTCTCTATTGGCCATTTATTATAAGTCCAATTTTATCCCCAAATTTATTGATTTTTTTTAGCTTAAACACTGTAGATACGAGTAATATTATAAAAACACTCGTGAAAAATGAAAACATTGTGTGAATAAATACTTTTATTCATACAATGAATATGGAAAAAAGTTTATTGAGGAAGGAAGGAAGGAAGGAAGTTTTTTTTGGCTTTCCGTCTGTGTTTTTCTTCGGGCACGTCTCGCTTCAAACACCAGCAATAGTCCGCCAGCATATTGATATCCCAGTTTCCCTGGTACCTCTCTTCCATTATTTTGATATCTTGGTGAAATCGTTCACCCTGTTCCTCACTATAATCCCCGCAATTTTCAGGAAAATAGTCCAAGTGGGACCACAAAAAGTGCATTTTTATGGACATGCGCGACCCATGAGCTTTGAAAGCTTCCATCAAGTTTTCGACAACGGACTCGTATTCTGGACTTCTACGCTTGCCAAGAAAATCAGTGACAACTGATTTGAATGCCTGCCAGGCATTCTTCTCAGTTGGAGTCATTGCGTTTTCGAACTGAGTATCCTTGATCAAAGTTCGAATTTGAGGACCATCAAAAACCCCAGCATTTAGTTTAGCATCAGATATATGAGGAAATTTACTCTCGAGATATCGGAATGCTGAACCCTCCTTATTCATTGATTTGATGAAATTTTTCATCAAGCCCAGCTTAATATGAAGTGGTGGGAGCAAAATTTTTGTTGGTGGTACAAGGGGCACTGAAACGACATTATGCGACCCAGGTTCAAAATTCTCTCTGGATGCCCATTCACGCTGTGCATAGTGCTTCTCATCCGCTCGGCTATCCCATTTGCAGAGGAAACATGGGTATTTCGTGTATCCCCCTTGCATTCCCGATACAAATGCCACAATCTGAAAAAAAATGAAAATATTTTAAAGAATTTGTTCTATCAGATAAAAAAATCTATGCATTGGACTGTATCACTTCTGTGGGGAAGTTAAGTGTTCTTCCATTTAGGAAACCCCACCGAGGAGGGGGACGGGGGAACATCGCTGGCTAATGTTCACCCGGTGTAAGGTTCAAAATCCTACTTGATCCCCGACGTCCCTAACATCGTATCCGGGAGACATAGGTCCGATGCCTAACGATCACCCACGACGTCAGTTTTACTCTCACGACGCTCTCAAATAACCTTTGGAAAAACAACATAGTCAATAGCAATAGTTTACTTATGATATTAGTATTACCTTCAAATCTCCACAGATCCTCCAGTTATGTTGGTCGTATACGAGAGCATCCAGTAAAATTTTCATGTTATCGTAGCTCTCAGTAAGTTGTACGGAATGTGCTACAGGGACTGATGCAACCCTATTCCCAATGTTGAGAAGTACTGCTTTCAAACTTCGTTTAGACGAGTCTATAAATAGCCTCCATTCTGATGCGTTATATGGCAGGCCCAAGGATTCGATTAGCCCCTCAACATTGCAGCAGTACACTAAGGAAGAGGTATTTTCGTGCACTGCAAAAAACTTGCGGAATTCTTCCTCTCGTTTCCTATACCAGGAGAATGTTGTTCCCGGAGCCAGCAAGTTGTCCTCTCGAAGTCGTGAGCCCAAGATCTCGGCAGCTAATTTGGAAAGTCCTAAATCCCTGGTAAGATCATTAAGTTTAGCCTGGTTGAGAGGCCTCGGCTCATTTGAAGCAGTATTTTGAGGTATATACGACTGGGACTGGTCATTGGCATTGGTCATTGATTCATCATCAGAATCATCGAAGTCCAGGGTTTGAGGTGGGTCGGGTATTGGAATTCCAGGACCATGGGGTACAGGTCTCATAGCAGAAGGAATGTCAGGGTATACAACAATGTGTTTATTCTTCTTGTTAACTCCTGAAAATAGAAACACAGAAACATGGATATAAAACTTGCATATGAAATAGAAGAAGCATTCAGACAGTGGCGGCTCGTGAGGGAAGGCTGCGGTCTGTAAGATATGAAATAGGTCGATGGAGTCTCTATATTTTCTTTCTTTTTCATTCATATTGTCTCTTCGGGGACAATATGAATGAAAAAGAAAGAAAATATACAATCATTGTAATGTAACTTGTATAACAATATGTATGTGTAAATGTATTTTCTATAACAATATGTATGTGTAAATGTATTTTCTATAACTATGTATATGTAAATGTATGATTACCATTATGGTGAATATTATGCTATATATGGTGAATATTATGTCAAGTTTCATACGAGGATTTCAAAATATTTAAGAAAAATAAATTTATAAGCCCACCTTGGAGGTTTGTCATGCAGAAATAGCAATCTGTCACGTGATCCTTTCCTTCTCTCCAAATCATGGGAATTCCAAAAGGCAAAGATTTCGCTCTGCCTTTGCTCCATCTCAAATTTTCAATGCACGTCTTGCAGCACATATGAGGGGCGAAATTTTTGTCCTGGTCCCCTAGCTTAATTCCAAAGTATGCTCTATACATTGTCTTCACAAATTTAGTGATTTGGGACTGGTTATTTGGCATGGTAACCGTTCCACATATGTAGCAGAATCTATTGGGATCATTTTTACACGCTCTATTCATTATGAAATATTTTATCTATATGCCTGAAAAGTAAAAAAAGATGATATACAAGTGAAACAAGTGATGATAGATGTTACTGTTCCAATTCCGCTTTGACAAAATCACGAAAAATTCTATTTTACTTATGAGGCCATAGCCGGATAACCTGAGCTGATTGAGAAAAACGGATTGCAGATTCGAAATCAGCAGGAAAAACTCTATAAGAATCACTTACAAAACCCTTGACAGCAAAATTGATGCATACCAGTGTAATCGACAGTTTTAGTGGAAATAAAACTGATATGCTCGTGCAATTTAATCAGACACGTGTCACACGTGTATGTATTACGATACTGAGCAATTTAGACATTATATGCATACTTTACATATGCACATGTAGTTCATACTTCCCCCCCCCCCCCACTTCTATCTTAACATCATGATATCTGTGATTAGAAGGAACACAATAGAAGACGAACTTGTACCAACACAAATTTCGGCATTGATTAGGCCTAGGTGCCGAAAAGCGTATTAAAGGACCCTGACCTCCCATCTCAATCAAAAATCGTGGTGGGGGGGGGCGGTTATGACCAAGTGTTACATATTAAAATTAGGGTGGGGGGGAGCTTTATACCGTGACAAAACGTTACAAGGGGGAGAGGGGTGTTAAAATTCTTCCCAAAAAGTATTACATAATATTTGAATGGCCCCATACGCTTTTCCTCCAAATATACAAACATGAATTCTCCTTTCTTTTCGTAACCCTTCCGCTACGGGGGAATGGTTAAATGTACGTTAATGTACGCTTCCCCGATTTGAAGGGTTAATTTGCTTTCTCGTATTAATTTCCATTTGTTAATCAGCGTTGCCCCCCCCCCCTCTCCAGCCTCTTTACCTTTTCTCCTCTCTTTCTCTTACGCTTTTGGCAGAAGGAAGTTTACACCATGTAGTAATTTAATTTTTCCTGTTCTGCGCCCACTTAGAGCGATCCTTTCGACCAAAGGTCAAGAAGTTAAAAAATCAAAAAATAAACGAAATAATAGCAGGAAACGTATAA
Organism: Bathynomus jamesi; assembly: GCA_023014485.1. Classification (NCBI taxonomy): domain Eukaryota; kingdom Metazoa; phylum Arthropoda; class Malacostraca; order Isopoda; family Cirolanidae; genus Bathynomus; species Bathynomus jamesi. The sequence continues at coordinate 240,253 of JAJOZX010003815.1, forward strand.
GCCTAGTTCTACATAAGTGAGGCTAAGACTAAATTTTTACATTGAGTTTTCTTGAATTGTACATGAAACGCCGAAAAGATAAAGTAAAAAGTTCATTTGGTCTGTAGGTATGTTACCGATTGAGGTGTCGGGAAGCTGCTATCATAGTTTTTTAATCAATGTACCAAAATACTTTTTTCCCCACGCCATTCCCATATCTTATGATTTCAGACTTCATTGCCCATGCCTGACCTTTATTTTTACTTCTCTCACCTTTATATATGTTTTTAACCCTTTAAAGACGAGTCCGCAGCATATGCGGTCACTCATGTTACCAGAACGTATAGGTTTTATTGTTAGGCAAAACTAAATATTTTAGTAACTAGTCACTGAAATGATACACATTTTGGGTTCCTTTCCCGACAACTAAATAACATCTATATATAAAGATGTAGAAACATTTATAGAAACGAGGCATTGTAGTACAATTTATACTATTATTTATGGTGGACCTTAAGGTACTATCCGTCGTTAAAGGGTTAAATAAAAGTTTAGCCTTTGTCTAATTATTACGTTCTTTAAGCTACACATTGCTTACCTGTATATAATTTTCCATGAATTCTAGTTACTTGATGTAAACTTTCGCACCAAATCCATAAAACTCATTTACATTTTTACTTTTACAAAAAAATTCCATCTCCATGTGTTTGAGGTGTTGCACAAACCAATTGACACTTGTTACCCTTCGCATTACTACCATTCACATCACCATATAACCCTTGTATACTTCAAGTATTTTTTGTAACCTCTTCACTAGCCTTTCGCTCTCTTATTACTACTGTATGTGTTATGCTGCTCCTCTTCGATATCACTTTGACCAGTAATCTTTTTTTTTACTGCAGTATTTACAAATAAGAAGTCCTTTACTTTATAGGACATTCCTTTTCCCAAATCCTATTACATATTCCTTTTGTCTCCTTTAGCTGATCGTTTTCAGTGACTCAACTAATCTGTGAGCAGTCCAGCATGCTCCTAAACACATGCTTCTCCCTCTGTTCTTCACTACACATACATGCATTATGAAAAACTATATAGGGCTATGGGTTGATTGCCTGATACCCTCATCCGTTGAAAATTTCCAGCAGATTACAGTGGAGATTTAACCGCAAAAGCCCTACGTTTTTTCCTTAGAGAGTTATGTATGTGTAGGTCTTTAAAGGACCTCTATGTTTAATTGCTTTCGGTATTTGCGCTGCTTAATGGTAAAGAAAGGAATTGCCTTACCTTATTATTTCGTTGAGCCTCTCTTTTGTTTGTAGAACGCGACGATGTTTTTCGATGTAGGGCCGTGGTACGATGGAGTTACACAACTAGTTGCTTTGATGTAATTAACATAAGCAGTCACTACACTTAAATACCTGAAGGAATAGGCCTATCCTTTTTATAGTTATTAGGTTTTATATTATGAGGATTTCACTCAGGACCTATAGGAAGATAAAGTACATCTTCCTTGCTTAAAGCATCGCTGTAACATAAGCAAGCTCCGAGCGAGCCGCTAATAATAAATCGTTAAGAATCCGCTAATTCTTCAAAGTTCGTTGACTTCGCTTAATGTAGTTTTCATTAGTCAGCAATGGAAAATGTTGAACACGAAATAATAAATTTGGTTTTCTTGTTGTCAAGCAGGCCCGATGCCTACATATGAGGCGTTGCGTGGAAGAAGGGCGACCTAGCCAAAATCAAATCTTTGAGAAAAATGCATTTTAAGTTGGAGAGGTATTTATCGACAATTAGGTAGATGAAGGGCGACCTAGCCATTTTTGGCGAAAATGAATTATTGCTGTTTTCAGTAGCTTAATATATAAGCTACTGAAAATCAGCAATAATTCATTTTCGCCAAAAATGGCTAGGTCGCCCTTCTTCCACGCATCGCCTCATTATGTGTTCTATGTACGGGGCTCCAATAAACCTTAGCCCCCCTGCCCATGGCCTAAACCATTAGAGGTACAGTAAAACTAAACATACCTTACAAAAGAGAATTTAATCCTGCATTTAATGAGAAACAATTAAAACTTGGTGTTCCCGCCATCGGCTTCCAAGACAGCCTGAATTCGCTTTGGGTAGCTTGCCGAAAGTGACGTGAATAGATCTTGATCGTTACGCAAATTTGCTAAAACAGTTTCAATGTGTTGCGTCATTGTACCCTTCGAAAATCGATTTGCTGCAGGTTTTTGAAACAAGAGACATTCAACCTTGTCCTTCATAACTGATCCAATGTGTTCACAGACGTTCAGGTCAGGAGAATTTCATGGCCATTCTTCATTTCCAAAGAAATCGATCTCATGGTTCCGCAACAACTGTTGAGTGGCTAATACCTTAAAGCAGGGGGCCTTATCGTGCAGAAGTGTGACCTGATCGACATCCATAACATTGTTTGGGTTTCTTAGAAAAGGAATGACATGCTGGGATAGAATAATATCACGAAAATACTGTCCATCCCAACTCTGACCATTTGGCTTCAGCACCCACATGAGCTTCTTTGCAGTGAACAAAACAAACACAACAACACAGTCTGGACTTTTTAATAATTCGCGATAATGTTCATTGTCATCGATTTCATCTGGTGTTGTGGCCCACACTCGATCATTTTGGTAGTTAGGCCGACGTGTTACGTAAACAAAAAATTCATCGGAGACAGCTAAATGCATGAAATCATCCACATCCCAATCTTCAAGATAATGTGCAAACCACATTCTGTCATCGATGTTAAGTTGAGTTTTTCTTGGCTTTGGAAGTTCATGCCAAGGCTTTAAACCTTGCCTATGACGGTACAGTCGAATGATCTCACCACTAACGATCTTTCCTCTCAACACTTCGATCTCTAGAAAGTTTAGCACAGCTGTTTTCCCGCTTACGCGAACCGCTTTCAATGATGTCCTTTGTTCCTGAGAGAGTGGCAAATTTGGGCGCCCAGATTTTGTTGTATCCATTTCACATTCAATCCAAAGTTTTATTCCAATTTCTTTTGACGAAGTCCTCACTTCTTCGCAACTTTTTGGCAACCCATGAACATGTTATAAAGGTGGCTCCAGCATCACGAGCTTCCCGAAATGTTATTGCTCGTATGCGATCTATCAAACGTTGCCTCTCCGAATCACCAATTAATTGCGAAGCCATTATATTATCGCCTTATCAGCTAGAGTAATTTTAATACCTGCAATAAATAAAGAATTTTATATATTTTTATAATCACTAAAAACTATTTCGATATAAGTAAACATGTATGCTGCAAATGGGGGGGGCTAAGGTTTTTTGGAACCCCTTATGTATGTATGGCAATTATTTTCATTCCCAATAGGCTATGTCGCCAATCCCGAGGCAATTTTGTAGATATTTAATTCAATTAATTAATAATTTATATTTAATTATGAAATAAAGGTACCACATACGATACCATATTGTAAACATGTATAGTTTTTCCTTATGCATTTTACGCACTACACAATATTTTAAAAATTTGTATAAAAAAAAAAAGGCATTATGAGCCTTGGAGACCTTGATTTCGGCTTTACTCTTCTTACACGGGAGGGACATTTTTGCCGGCGTTCGCCCTCGGCCCCTCCTTCCTGCATAAAAAAATTTACTTGTTAAATATGTTTGGTTTTTCCGCTGCGCTCTTCTGACAGTCTTTCCTCCTTTTCTCCGTCCTTGAAGTTAGAACAGATTTCTTACGTAACCCACGTCCATTAGGGTGGTCCACAAAATCGAAGTTGTTTATTTTTTTTTGGCTCAATGTTTATTTGGTTCCTTTCCCCAAGAAACACTGCATACCAAGTTTTAGGTCATTATGACTGTTTAGGGTATGCACAAGCTCGCATTTGTTCGATCTCTTTCCCCATAGAATGACTCTTGTATTAGGAAAATGATACTCAGGTATTATAATCTATATGTAAATTATTATTTAAGTGATTAATTTACTAATTAGGGGTAAACCAAACACAAACAATGTTGATTGAAACAGGAAAACAACTCTCCCGTCCTCACGATTACAAGTTAGCCTTGCTTGCACAGGAAACTGGCGTCGATGTGTAGCGACCATCTGCAGCAGTTACTGTTTCTGTTCTTCATTCTTCGTAATGGAAGAGTTATAATCCTGAATTAGCTTCACCCCTCTTTCAGCCACATCATTCACTACCAGCATATCTTGGAGGACTTCCTTGGCCTGGAGGAACTACGGATCATCCTTCCATTGGGATGGATCTTTAGAGATGAATGCAGAGCCTAGTAGCGTGGTCTGGAAGAAACGGTTGGTATTCTTGGATGCCAGCTTCTTCAGCGTCAGTGACAGAATGTCCTCTTCCGGCACTTTAATTCTCTTCGGTGGATCTTTCTCTCCTTCCCTTACCCTCATCGACTCCAGGATTCCTCTCTTCTCCATATTGGAAACTGCGTCACTGAATAGAGCCAGAGCTACCAACTCCTCGCTCAAATACCACAGATGTCGTTAGAATGCCTTTGTAGCTGTCGCTCCAACTGCTTCATCCACTTTATTCCTGGAAGGAGATATCGTTGCTCGGGGCTTCAAAGATTATGGGAGCCTTAAACCATGCTGGTCCGTGGACAAGAGCAACAAATAGGGCCATGGTTCGAATGGACTTCTCTTCCTTGGGGGACACCTTAAACTGAGGTTGAAACATGAATATTTGGAGACACTATATTGCCTTTGACATTCAGCGAGCATGGTGTATAGGGCCAGGCTGTCCAAATCGAATCCTTCGGGGAGGTGTCCCACCTAGGAAGACTACCCTAAGCTCCAGGAGTCGGCGGTAGTCGTCGCGAGGTTGTGTACACTCAAGAGCTTTTATTTAGTAGTCGAGAGCTTCTTGTACCCATTCAGGGTTCTCTTTGAAAACTGCACTGACGTGGTCGTCCATCATTCCAGTCTTGAAGTTTGCTTGATTGACCCGCTGCCAATTCTTTTGGAACCTTTGAAATAGGAGAACCTCCGGACCGCTGGACGATCCATGAACTGTCTTGAAGACGTCTCTGAGAACGACCTCCAAGATATGGTGTCTGCAAGCAAGGTGGAGTAAATTTCTTCCCAGTCGCTGTTCAATCAGAGTGCAAGCTCCACCAATATGACCCGTATTGCTTGGAGTCGTAACAAAGCTCATGGCGACGACTCGGCCTTCGACCTTCCAATCCTTCAAGGCCTCAACCACGGCGTCTACTTACGCCATTCCTGTTCCACATGCGAGCTTCGGAACACCCAGGAGTTGGATGTTCTCCTCTGACGAAACATCCTTCCCAGAAATCAGTACTGGGAGACGATCGACGTAGTCATTTTCTGTGAGGAATGGAAGGAGTTTCCCGTCCCAATGAACAACAATTCTAGTATTGGCGTCAGAAGATGAGACAGCTTGTTTCACAGAAGTGATGTGGTCACTGCGATGTCGCATACAGGTCCTCCTGAATGTAGAGCGATTGATGGCCAGTTCATCAGTGTTACTTCCAAGGCTTTTCACAGTAGCTGCCACGATGTGAACTGCCTCACGATCGTTGGTGTTAGTTCTATCCAGGGCGGCAGCGAGACCAGGGGACATGAAGTTCTTAGGCTTCGTTTGAGGTGCAGGACGAGGAGCTGCATTTGACGGGCCAGGGACCTGAAAATCCGGATCCATTCCAACTCGAGGCATCTTCGGAAATGAACGAGGGCCTTCTTCATCAGAAGAGGTGCTGGTTGACTCCAACTGAACGGTCTCTTGCTCTTCACGCATCTGCTTCTCTGCTATTTCCCTTTGCTCTCTGGCCTTCTTCTTAACCCTTTAAGTCCGTCCTGAATGTTTTGTAGGGTTAAGTTATAAATGCGTGTATTTGAAATGTTAGCAATTTGTACCGTCAGTCCTTAAAGGGTTAAGATACTTCTGTTTCATTTCTTTCTTAGCCACGGCTTCGTCGACTCGTCCCATGTGAAACTTGCGTTCCCTCTCTTGGTCTTTCAAGAAGACTCGGTCTTCCTCTATCCGGATCAGTCTTTCCACATCATGATGCTTAATATTGAAGAGCTTTTCAAGATTGATTGAGAACTCTTGTTCCTTCTGTATTTGTGGTTTACTTCTGTTGGAACCCTTTTTCAACTTCTCCCAAGTGGACAGGATTTCATTCGGAGTTCGTTTGATATTCCGTTTCTCTTGAGTAGGGATGCGGGCCATTCCCCAGATATCCATGGTTTCCTTCACGACTATATTGATGCACTCGTTTTTCGTAGAAGTTGGCTCACTCATTTTCAGGAGATGAAAATAACGTTGGAGAACTTGCCTAAGAGTAGGCAGACGGGACTTAGGAATCGCTTCGATGGTGCCGTCAATCAAGTAGATAGTTGTTTCCTTACGCAGTGCAATTGCCATCATCATAACCTAGAAAGAGAAACCAAAAATTGACATTTTTTATTACTATGGAAATAATGTAGAAATACAGCAACTTCAAGCATGTGGACGTTTAAAGTCATACTTTAACATTAAACATGCACTATTGTACAGGAATTTCCAGAAAAAAATTATTATTCAACATAAACCAAAAATAATAACGCAATAGTAATATAGTAACTTCAAGCGTCAAGCAATTTATAACGTTATAGAATATATATTCACCTTAATTAAATGTTAATTATTAATGAATAGATAGGTATTATAGTAAGATAATATCCCTGTTAAGAGAAGCAGGAAGCCCCTTGATTAAATCTTACAACTATCATACTAAGGTTATTCCTGGATGGAATGATTTTATTGCCCCCCTGAAGAGGGAATCGAAAGACGCCTACGATTTGTGGTGCTTTCATGGTAGACCCAGATTAGGTAGGACCAGTATACATAAATATGTGTAGAAGTCGAGGTCAGTATAAGGCGGCCATAAGGCGATGTAAACAGGAAGAAGAGTCTATTCGAGCATCAAAAGCCTGTGAAGCTCGCATAAATAACGATAATAAATTTTGGAAATTTGTTAAGAATCAAACGGGTGTCAAAAATGTCCTCCCTCCGACAATCGATGGGGTGTCGGGGGACGATGAAATTGCAAAGCTGTGGAAAAACCACTACTCTAACATTCTTAATAGTGTGAGTAGGGATAATCTTAAATAGATTGCAGCGAAACGATTGTGGGAGGGACAAGGGAAAATATTTTGATATAATTTTCTGAAGTAAAGAGGTTAATTAAAGAGTTAAAGACTGGTTCTGCGTCAGGGGTAGATGACTTATCGAATGAGCACTTGAAATATGCAAATGACGTAGTATGTCTGCATATATCATTGCTCCTATCAGCCATGCTTGCTCATAGCTATATCCCTGCAGAGTTCATGAGGGTATATATCTTGCCCCTAATCAAAAATAAGTATGGAGACATTCTGTCCAGCAATAATTACAGGCCTATTGCTGTAGCTTCCTGCTTCTCGAAACTACTAGAAAAACTCTTGTTACTCCGATTAAATGATTTCTTATGGACATCTCCTAATCAGTTTGGCTTTAAAAGGTCCCACTCAACTGACCTGTGTATCTATGTACTTAAAGAAACAATATCTAAATACATTGACAGTAATTCAACCATTTATAGCTGTTTCCTTGATATAAGTAAGGGGTAATTCCAGGACAAATAGACAAATGAAAGTGCCAAATGTACACTCCACCATCTCCAAAATTCATGAAACTTGGTGTGAGGGTTGGTTTTGGTCCAAATTACAAAAATCTGAATTTTTTTTAAAATCGGTTAAGTTGGTCAAATTTTATGGCTTGACCAAATTTTGGTCAAATGAAAAAACAAACAATTTTCAAACGTAAATATCTCAGCTGATAATTGTGGTAGCGTAATAAGTCTTAAATGATAAAATATGTAAAATTAACTGTAGTTTCTAAATATGTATCATTTTTTTAGGGTAACAAAAATAAAATTATGATTTTTTGGAAAAAATGTCAATTTTTTTTTTTTTTTCGATTTGGCAGCGAAGATATCATTTTTCGAAAAAAAAGACCAAGAATAAAAACTTTTTATTTGATGTATGTACACCATAATAAGTAATAAAAAGTCAGCTTATAGTTTATTATAAGGCTCAAAACTGAATTTGAAATTAAGTAATAAAATTTTTTTTCAGACGAAAGATTTATTACAGACTTGTTGGTCCAAAAAAAGACAATTTTCAAATCATATAAAAAATACATGTAGATAAACCAAAGGAGAAAAAATCTTTTAAAATATATGTACAATGTACATACATAACCTCTCTTATATTTAGGGACAGAATATATTGACAATAATAATGTTTAATTTATAAAGCGCTTATCAGAGTATAAAATACTCTTCCTAATACTACACGTACACAAGTCTTTGAGAATGAATTAAGAGACAGTATTCTCATCCAGTGAATCCAAATTTTAGACACTAATAATATAATAATAAGAAAAAAGAATTTGAAAAGATTTTTATAACTATTAAGTAGATACACAAATCTTAGATAAAAATTTTAGAAATATTATATAGACAATCTTAAATAGTATACATTCGATAGAATTTATTTTATCTTCTTTGAAAAGTTATTTAATTCTTGAAGCGGAAAAATGTATTGTATTCTTGTTCCTCCTCGTAAACTTGCTTCAATACTCCCAAATATATTTTCTGTTGGAACGTGACAAACATCATCTTGCGCAGGAAAAATGTATGAGGGACATACGCCCGAAGGATGGAGAAATTTTATCAGAAAATCATCATATTCACAGTCAAAGGACTGGACTAATCCGAGCCATAGTTTATTTTCATACATACAACCCACAAAAGAGCCTGTTTCAATTTCGCGTTGAGAGACAGTATTATGTTCTTGATCCGAAGCAGAAACTCTAATGAGCTCTCTTATTTCGACTGACTGTGCACTCTGAGAGAGTGGATAAACCTTCAACGAATTCTTGGAAATTGGGACGAAGCGATGTAATTGTTGAGTACCTTTGATAGAAGTAATAGGTTCACTCAGACGTTTTTGCAAAGAAAGCTCTACATCTACAACTTCTGCCTCAGAGACGTAAAAAAAGTCAATAGCGGTTAGGAATTCTTGAGAGCAGAAATTGTAGAAGTCCTCAGCTGTTAAGATTTGATGGTCGAGAGGCCGTCGTAAGCTTTCTCTGGCGACTGCTCTTTTTACCGTTCCGCCAATACCGTCGCAGGCATTCTTCCCGTGGGATGTCGCGAAAAAATTCCACTCAGCATGAATTTTGAAGTCTTCGAAATGATGGCATAAATTTAGAAAATTTGTTTTATTCTTATACTGAGCCGCGCATCCATCTGTGAAATAATGAATTTTAGTTAGGTTTGAATTTTGTTGTTGGATGCACAGGATTAATTTTTTGAGAAAACTATGAACCAGAATTGTATCATGCCTGCGACGGTTTGAAACGAAGCAGTAACTTTTGCAAATTAGTTTTCCTGCATTGTTTTTGGAATAATAAACGAATGGGTGCACTGTACATTGCGAGTTCTCCCAATGAAACCCCTGGGCACAATCTTGTACGATGAATGAGAAGTTTTCCGCGAAATCGCCCACCAAAACACCTTCATTTTCGGGCAGAGTTTCTTTTAGATTTTTGAAGTAACTCGACTGACATTTATTCGTGAAGTGGTGTCTTGTCAGTTGTGCAATTTTTTTGGTGAGCGATTCCACGTATTCCTCTGGAGTTTCGGTGATATCTTTTAACATACAGTGATCGACGGACACCCATTGTTTATATTTTATCTCTTCCATCGCCATGAAGTCCAAACTTTCCAAATAATTTTTTATTCCGACCTCTCGCGGGCATCTTTTGCATCGGTGCATCATACAATCTTCATTGTCCATGCCGCAGATGGATAAAGACATTAATTTTTTGTAGTCTAAATCTTTAATGCCTAACGCTGATATTTGTAGTTTCGGATTTTGGTGATGCGTACATACGCAGACACTGAGTTCCGCTTTGTCCCGCAAGCACGCACCACGACGGTCGAAGATGAGCAAAGGTACTAAAGCCTATTTTGGGATTTTCATCATTTTTTGCATATTCAGCATATAACTCTTTCAAGTTACACAATACCAGTCTTTTTTGTTTTTTTATTTTTTCACCCTCTTCATTTATTGCAAACTTATAATCTTTGATTCCCGGGCACATCCTACTATATTCGTCATTTTCATAAAACTCCTGAATGATTTTTTTCATTTCAGCTGTGACGACCTTCCCTTTCGTCATGTTTGGAATGTTAGGAAGAATCCCAAACTGTTTTTGAAGATTGCGGCTCTTACGCACCATATACTTTGTTGCTCCAAAGAAGTCAGCAGTTTTTTCAATGGGATAGGGATACAATGATAGTATTTGTAACCTAAGATTGCGATCGTTACTTGCTTGAAATTTCTCCTTTAATTCTTCCATAACCTTTTGATACCTGAAATAAAGTGTATTTGACATTAAGTTTAATTAGTATATTTTTAATTAAACTTTTCATAAAATATATGTATATGTATTATATTGTCCGATTATAAAAATGTAAACAGATAAAACTTAATTTAGTATATACTTCGATGACTGTATTAAATTTAATTTAAAATGTCAAATTTCAATAACTATGTCCGAAAAGTAGTCTTGCCTCTCTAAATCATCTTCCAAACAACTTTTTTTGGACGGACCAGCTTCAGAATAGTCAATAGGAGCCCCATAAGCAGCTTCAAAACTTCGTTTAACCTTTTCCATTGTCGATCTGAATTTCGTAGAAGCCTTTATCTGTTTTTGTCCCGGCTTCAATCCAGCTGTAAAACAAATTCATAAATTTAGGTTGCGTGAAATAATCAAATATCAAATATTTTGTATATATGTATTCAAGTGCTGATGCTAATATTTAAAAACAGAAAACTACGAATTTGGCATTAAGAAACAAATGTCCTGAACGGAGTCTCTATTGTTTTATTACCTGTTTTAATAGGGCTTTCATCAAATAAAGGTAAAATATTGTCGCTGAGCAAATCTTTATTGAATTGCCTGTCTTGAACGACAAATTCTTCCAATGGTGGTGGATTCGTGGAATCGCTACTGCTTCGCTCCATACATTCGTTAAGTATGTCTGGCTCAGGTATTGGTGCAGGTTCCGGCTCTCTGGATGAACGTTGAACATGTTCTAATACAATTGGCTTCTTTTTAATTGTGACATAGCAATTGCTGCATAGTAATTGATTTTCTTCCAAAATTCCATAGCTTGCAGCTGCCATGGCAGAGTTTACTTTTTTGATGTTACAGAAAATTCTTCTTGAGTGTTTTTTCATAGGATCGCAACAAAATTTTGTGTTTTGAGGCATTTTAAGGGTTAGGTAAATTTACGTATACTAGAAAATTAGGTATATACTGAAAATCTGGAAAGAAAGCAAAAAATTTTAAAATTTGGAGGATTTTTTTTTTTGTCATTTTTTTTCATAATAATCGTCGATAAGCTGACTTTTTATTACTTATTATGGTGTACATACATCAAATAAACATTTTTTATTCCTGGTCTTTTTTTCGAAAAATGATATCTTCGCTGCCAAATCGCAAAAAAAAAAAAAAAAAAAAAAAAAAAAAAAAAAAAAAAAAAACTTTTTTTTTGTTTCCAAAAAAAATCAAATTTAGAAACTACAGTTAATTTTACATATTTTATCATTTAAGACTTACTACACTACCACAATTAGGAGCTGAGATATTTACGTTTGAAAATTGTTGGTTTTTTCATTTGACCAAAATTTGGTCAAGCCATAAAATTTGACCAACTTGACCAATTTTCAAAAAAATTCAGAAATTTGTAATTTGAACCTAAACCAACCCTCACACCAAGTTTCATGAATTTTGAAGAGGTTACCGTGTACTTCATTTGTCTATTTCTCGTAGAATTACCCTAAGGCATATGATAGTGTGAACCACAATATTTTATTTGAAAAACTAGAAGACAGGAAGGTTCCCATGTACATATTAAATTTATTGAAATTTTGGTATTCCCACCAATCTTTCACTGTTAGGTGGGGCAATGTACTATCCGAGTGTTTTGGCTCCTCTTGCCGGTTGAGACAAGGCTCCTTGCTCTCCCCTATGCTGTTTAATGTGTATATTGACGGATTAATTGCTTCACTCAATGAGGCAACAGTAGGATGTTGTATAGATAACACAAGGATAAATAACTTAGTTTATGCCGATGATATGGTGTTAATAAGTCCCTCTGTTAAAAGTCTGGATCGGCTACTAAATGTCTGCGAAGTGTATTCGCAGAAACATGATATTCTTTTTAATGTTACAAAAACTAAGGTTATGCAATTTCATCCTGAAAGCTGTAATCAGCCAGCTGATATAAGGTTTAAAATGAATGGTGAAGTAATTGAGGAAGTAAAAGAGTTTAAGTATTTGGGTCAAACTATTACCAGCTCCTTGAGTGATGACTCGGATATAAGAAAACAATCTCGAAGCTTGTGTGCTAAAGCGAATATGACCATAAGGAACTTTCGTTTCTGTACAAGTGAAGCTAAAGACACACACACTCGTACTTTCTGCAGTAATATATACGGTCAGCAACTCTGGGTGAATTATAAAAAAGGTTTTGGCAGAACCCTAAATTTGCTGTACAAACAGGTCTTTTAGACTCTTACATAAATTACCACCGAGATGCTCAGCTTCGCAAATGCTTGCTACCCGCAATGTTGTTCCGAGCTTCCCGGAGGTAACAAGACGTGCTCAACACAGTCTAATGCAAAGAATTAAAAAATCAACCAACCCGATCATCCAAGCTATCCATGAGTCCTGCCATTTATCCTCTAAGCTATGGACTTCTTGGTACGAAAACGTCTGTCTGTAGCTCCACTTAACTTCGACAGTGCAGTATTATTTCTAATCAATTGTATATATTTTTATCCTTAGTGTATGAACTATCATTGTATTAATAATATTTGTCATATGGACTATAGTCTGCCAATAAACCTTTTCATTTTCATTAATTAAATATTAAATATTCACCTGAGTCATTAAAAAGCAAGCTAAGATAAATGATTCCCAGTGATGCTTGAACACTTAATACACCCTCTCCGATTCTTTCCGGGAGAGTAACTGAAGAAAACCGTTAGTATTTGAAATACGATGCGAAATCGTAGTATGTTAAAAAATTAAAGTTGCCAACTGTAAACTTAATTAGTTAATTAAGAACGTAATTTGGAATTAGAAACGGCGATTTTTTTTTTTTTTTTTTTTTTTTTTTTTTTTTTTTTACGTTATGAGTTATGCCTGCTATATAGGCCACGTCAGAGCCGAGCATTACAGGTAGGGTTGCCAGGTTTCCGGTTTTGGGCCGGAGTCTCCGGAAATTGACGTTTGTGAAAATGTCATTAAAAGTAGAATTTGCCTCTTTTCTTACAGGTTTTTGGCAAGATAATTATTATTCTAAAAAAATGAGGGAGTTTATATATCGGTTTAGCTACATAAACAAATAATGATGAGCTTCGTAGGTAAAATCTTGGGATTTGGAAACCATCTGACCTGGCAACCCTAATTTACAGGGCATTAAAAATGGCAGCCGTGTACATACCCTAAATATTCATTAATTTAAAAGAAATTCACGTGCGTTAGTTTCTCGTCTAGTGAGTACGTTTGGGCTATGAGCACAAAAATTTCGGAGAAAAAAAAATTCCCCCCCCCCCCCCCCCCCTTTCTGTGGACCACCCTAAGTCGTCCATTTATGAAGTTACTGAAACTTTTAAGATCTTCCGTTGGCAAAACGAGTGAAGCATTTTTAAATTGCCTTAAATTGGTCTACGCTCGGACAAATAGTTCTATGAAAGAATTATTTGCTTGTTTATCATCCGTTAGTAAAACTAAAATATGAATTCCACAAAATATTTACATGAATCAAAAGGACTCGAATAAGGCTTCTCTGTCTCGAAACGTAATTCTCAATTATTTATGATAAAATGCGCCATTGTTCATGTTTTTAACTTCCCATATAAAATTATCAGTTGTGAAATATTTTCATTCGATCTTCCTTTTTTTTCCAATGTTTTCGTTGACGTTTCAAGCGAAGCCCAACTCTAGTCATGCGTGAAAGTGACTTAAGCTGACTTCAAAAGCGAGTCTCATTTCGGTTTTAGAGAGTATAGTGACAAATAAATCAAGTTCGCTCGGGTTCGGCTCAGCCCATTTTAACTCCGTTTGTCAAATAGAAATAGTATGACCGGGCTTAAGACTTACATGCTCTACCTTACTAACTGTATTAACGCGTTCCTCCTGTAGAACTGGAAAGCTTCGACGAAGGGAGGGACATGGAACTCTTTCAGGAGATGGCGATGAAGGTTCGCGGCGTTTTGTGTCGGAAGGTTCCTTCGCATAACCTGCATCTGCTGCAGTACCTGACCGCTTTTCTTCACCAGTTGCGCACCGCCAATCACAACACGTGAGTTATTTGTCAAGTTCTTTCTCTTTTGTATTTTAAAATTGGGTGAAACCCAACGGTGCTACAGTTTGGGGAAAAAGTTCGCCTAGAAACGTGAAATTTCTAGAAAGCATAACAAATTACTAATTAGTAATTTTTTTTGTTTGAATATTTTATTCTCTTTTGTTACAATAATAAAATTTCAAAAACAAAATCTAATCATTACTGATGAGTAATTTTTTTGTGGCTATTATTTATTTGTGGATATTTTTTAGAAATGTTTACTTTATACGCGAACTTTTTTCCTGAAACCGAGATGGTACTTCTTTGTATTGGCATGTCAAGCGTTGAATCAAGAAGTTGATATTTTGCAAAATGTAACGAATTTTTTGTTGTGTAATTTACATACGTTTGCGAGTCTTGCATGTCGGTGGATTCGGTGATGCACGACAGTTTTCACGTGGTCACTGAAATACTGATCCAACAAATGTTTCCCACATATTTAAACTTGTCAGGCTTTTGACAAACATTTGTTAGCTGATTCAAGTTCGACTCGAACTACAGTATGTTAAGTTACATGTCGTCGTAAATTATTACTAAGTAAAATGTATCGAGTATTTGATGTACCATTCCAGTTTTTGCATTTTCACGAACATTATGCAGTACATAATTTGTGAGGTAACACTTTTGGTACCTCGGAACATTAATAAATTTATATAAAAAATGTAGAAACATATTTACTGTCGGAAAAAAGGTATGTTAGTCCTTATTAGGTTAGGTTAGTTTAGTTAAGGTTTGGTTAGGCTAGGCTAGGCTAGGCTAGGCTAGATTAGCGAGTACTTTCGTCATTTAATGATTTAACAGAAAATGCCCTTCGAACCCTCAATTTCGCGCGAAACCCTTATCACGCCCTTTTCGATTCGATGGCACTAAGGTTTGGTTAATTTGTTTTTTAGATATATGGATTTAAGAAGAGCTCAGGGTTCATACACACCTGCAAAAATATCAGGATTTTTTGAGAATATGAGGGGAATATAAAATATTTATAAAATATTTAGGACAATTATTCGTAAATATTTTATAAATAATTTAACTATAAATTAATTTAAAATGTTAATATAAAATAATTGAACAAAAAGAAGCACTATTTGTTTTACATTATATAAAACTCACGCATTTTGTTATCTAGTATTAATTTTTTCAGCCTTCTGCCATGGGATTTTTGTCTAAGTTTTTTAAGAGGAGTTAGAAGAAAAATTAGCTTTTAATTGTGTTATATGAAATGTGAATTTTTTTTACACTTTTTATGCAATTTTTATATAATTTTTATATATATTTATATATGAGGGGATCAGATCTGAAATATAAGGGGATTATCAGGAAACTTTATTCTTGGACCTGTGTATGAACCCTGGGCCTCAGCTCTCATGCTCGGTTGGTTGGAGATTGGGTTCGGTTCGATCCCCACTATTGCCTCAGTTGGAATTGGAGTTGCTCTGGTGGCTCTCTGGGGAGTTCGCTCCCAACTCAATCCATGTCGGAAAAATAAGGATTCTGGATGTTATCCGAGTTAGTGGAAATGATAGGAATGTGGGAAGTGTTGGAAACAGAGTAGGACCAGGGGGAATGAACGGAGGAGACCTTGATGATAATTTAATCAGTGGAAACCAGTTGTACTAACTGCAGGTGTGTAGTTGTAATTAAGATTGGGTATTTCCGGTCCTGAGTTGAGTCGCGCTCTCCAACACGTACAAGGTAATAAGATAAATATAGCTACAGGTAGATTACAGTGTAAAAGGGGACATCAGTACATTCGCAGCCACGAACCAGACCAGAAGAGTCCAAGTAAGAAGTCCCCCTCCCTTAATCGTTGAATATCAAATAAAGTGTCGAAATGTGGAAGTGAAGTCCTGTCGTTCAAATATGCTTCCCGTTTCCGCATCATCTGGACTACACTGGCATGAAAATCACACGGAAATGAATGCGTTTCGTTTTCAAGAAGCAAGATTTGGCATCTAGTTTTCGTTCAAATTTCGAGGTTTAAGTTTTGCAAGATTTACACTGTTCTTCAACTATCACCCGATTCCAACCAATTTAATCCCTAATTATCCCACAATGTAAGAAAAATAAAACTAATCGTTCCTCCTGCTTAATTACATTTTGTAAGTATATCGTGTGAATACATAAATATTATGATGATGAGCTTTATTCGGCATTTACATTTAATGTGACTTAAAAGTGAAGCATTCGTTTATAGGCAAAAAGAAAAATAATGTCGGATGTTTCTAAGTATTTATGCTATAAATTGTGTATATGAGGTGGTTTCGCGGAAACTTTTAATACAAAAAGTTTTAATTGGAATAAAAACAAATTTTCTTTGAATGAAATTTCGAGGTTACTTATGCCGACTTTTATCTTTCGTCACGTTTATTCTTATCAGCGAAAATATGTTTCGCTCGTGTGGAAATGTTTGTACGAACAAGCGATAGGTTTTGCATTTCAAATTCTGTTTAAAACTCTCGTGACTTTGTTGGTTGGATATTGAACTCGTGATGCAAATGTCACTGCCACCGCGATTTGAGTTGGGCCAATAGGGTGTGTCAATTTGGGAGGTGAAAATTAATTTTTGCAAATTCCTTCACTGAGGGGTTTTAAAAATATGTTTTTGGATGTGAAGAATTCAAATCTGCTATTATTTTTGTGATTGCTCAACACTTAGCTTGGTAAATCTACGTTTGATTAAAAAGCGCACAAATTGCTCTCGGGAAAACAACATTTATTAATTTTAGCTTCTCAAAATGTCGGGTAATGCTATAAAAATTTTAGTTTCTCTGCATAAAACATATCCTAGTAATCATAAAACATATCCTTGTAATCATAAAACAACATTAGAAAGTAATGACATCAGTAAAAAAAAATATTTAAACAAGTTTCATCAAGTCTTGCTTTGATTCGTTCTTGGACATCAGCCGCCGACTTGCTTCTTGGCCTCTGATATAGCCCTCACGTTTCTCATGTGTATACACCCTGCCTGCTGCCTCTGTGACTTGTTTCACACACCTCTCTATTGACTGAGCATGACAGGGCCACTGTGGAACTTGCATAGGCTTGTCAAAGAACTTCTTTACTTCCGCTGTAGTCAGTTTACATGTCAAAGGAGGTTCAAATACCCCGTCAGACCAGTCTGTCAGCTCCAACACGGAAGAAGCACTGGGGTTGAAGGAAGGTGTCTTCCTGGGACGTACAGAAAGATCTCCAAGTGTGTCATCATCTCCACCCCTCATGTCAACAATCTTTTGGACACCAGCTCTCCTCTCCTCACTGTCATCTGAGCACAAGAGTGTCTGGATTATCATTTCGCTGAATGCATACCATGCTGAGCGCTTGATGGTTGGCAAAACAGCATCCACTACAGCCTTCTTTTGCAGCCTAACTAGCCGCAGCTGAAACAAGATGTGGCGTGGGCCTTCCACCCAAGAGTGTTTTACTTTGATGTTGAACCAACAGGGGTAGTACACACCAACAATGTATTCCACTATCAGTCTTAAGTTGTTGAGGGTTTTGCCTTTAAGGCCATGTTTTGAAACCCATATGCGACAAAGCCTGTTTGCTGTTGTCAACCACCTTGAATGGCTCACTGGACCAATTTCAAGAAGGGCCAGATCTGTGGGAAGTTCTCCTGTCCTTATGGCCTGTGTGATCCTATACCCGTACGTTTGATCAGTAGAGAGATCCTTTACGACATTGTCACTCAGTAAGAGGCTCTCCAATTGAGAGTTTGGTGAATGAAGGATCAATTTCAAGTTCGGTTGCAGTGTCTAGCATCTTGCCAATGTTACCTGTCCACTTGTTGTTAGACAAGGTCTTCCCATCCAGTGCTGTGATCAAGTGTCGCAGGGGTAACTCGTTAGTGTGGAGGGCACAAACGAACCAGATCAGCTTATGTCAAAGCTTGACCTCTACCCAATGCATGGAACCACCCTCCCAGCCAGTGTTAACATTTGTAGAATCACCTCCAATGGCCTGCAGGCTTTTATCAATGCCCTTCTTCTTCATGAAATCTACAAGATTATCAGCAATAACTTCAGCAGGTTTTTTCTCGAGCCTTTCTCAGGAGTGAAGTGGTAGAGATATCTTCCACCTGGCTCACTGCACACAGAATAATGCTCTTCTTTGATGATGCTGGGGAACTGACGATCTGAATTGTTTGCTTTCAGCATAACTTTAGTTGTATCTTGACGGCCGTCAAAGAAGATGCAGTCAATTTCACCCTTCTTACAAAGATCATCAAATTCCTGATCCAGGGATCTCATAACTTTTTCTTGGGCCCTCTTGACTTTATTGTGATCAACTACAAGTCTCTTGTCTTCTTCAGTGATCAAGGCAGCAGTGGTGATGGCAACTGTGGCACGCAGGCCAACACCATATCTGATGCTATGCATAGCAACATTAGGTATTTCTAATGTGTTGTACTCTGGCTTTTTATTGGAAGTTGAAGACGTGCTTGGTATTTCTAATGTCACTTCATAACTTCCATCCTTTCCATCTTGAGCATCAGCTATTTGTTCTTCATTTTCATCATCAGAGAAAATTATTTCATTTGATGGCATTGAAACATCCTGCTTACTTGTCTGCTTATATTCAGCAAGCCTTCTTCTTTCGTCTTCTTGCCGCTTCTGCTTTTTGACTTGTCTGTTGTGCTCAGGTTGATCTGGCAAGCCAATCTGATGTGGTCCAATAGAACCAGACTTGTCTCTCTGACCTTTAATGAAAGCAAGTTCCTTCACAGGGATCTTCATCTCCCTAGGGCATGTACAGTTAATGTGAGTTTCGTTTTTGCAACCAGCATCTGCAAGGCAGCCAAATTCAGAGCAGAGAACAATTTTACACTTGCAACTGAGGATGTCAAAAAGCTTGTCAAGTTTTGCAATGAAAGCCTCTTTGACATGTAGCTTTCCTCTCCCAAGAGATATGTTTTTGGCCTGCTCCCAGCTCTCTTGGATCTTGCTTAAGATTGTGACTCGTGAATTTACAACGGTGGCTACAAAAGAACTGTTTGCTCGTTCCCACTTTTCAAGCACTTTAGGGTAAATGTCTTTTGCAAGACTGGCTGCTGGGTAGTTTCTCACATCCTCACCACTTTGTTCTCTTAGCTTAGCAGTAGCCCATATTTCAGAACGTCTCGCAGAGTTGGGAGTTCAGAGGGCAACAACTCTCTACCAGTTCCAATTAGGTTGCTCATATGTGTGAATGTCCCCCGTCTTGTCCTCCTTTTAGAAGCCATTGTAGGTCAATTCCCACTGGTTAGGATGGTAGCACTGACGGACAAGTAATCTTCAGCACACTGATGAATATGTTCCAACCTGTGAAATAAGCAAAAACAGCAGTGCATTATAAGCACACCGGACAAAAAATTAGTCACCCCTCTCAGAATGTACCTAATAACGTGTGACGGCGCCTCTGGCCTTGATAACCGCACGAATCCGGCGAGGCAGAGACTCTACGAGGTTGTGCATGTACTGAACATCGATTTGCTGCCACTCGTTCATCAGCCGGTCCCGAAGTTCCGCCAGAGTCCGTGGGTGTCTATTCCTGCGCTTCACTTTCTGTTTCCAGCCTGAACAACACCTTCGACGCATTCAGGATTAAAGGTTCATTGGACCTGCGATGTACTCGTCGCCTCCCATCATTGGAGAACAAACAAAAACGGGTCTCATCGGATCAAATTACACGTTTCCAATCTGCCGCAGTCCGGTTTTTGTGCCTCTGAGCCCATTTATAACGTGCCAATTTGTGACTTGCTGTTAACAGCGGCCTCTTCCGTGGTACCCTGCTCCAGATGTCCATCGCATGCAGTTCTCGTCGCAATGTCCGTTCGGAAATTGGTCGCTGGAGAACCTCATTGGTTTCTTGGAGCAATTGTTCTCTGGTTTGAAAACGATTTGCAGTTACTAGACGAGAAACATGGCGGCGGCCCCTATTGTCGAGAATTGTTTTCCGGCCACAGTTACGCCGTCGATTGTCAGTTGATTGCGAACTACACCACTCTTTGTAAACTCGCTGGACAGTACGCGTTGACACACCAACAAATTGGGCTACTTCAGACATTTTGTGTCCGTGGGCTCTGCCAAACACGATGGCTCCTTTTTGCCACTGAGTAACGTCTGCCTCACGACCCATTTTGCAGACTATATCCAACACACACTTTGTTTTTCACCATCTCACGAAACAGATCTGATCCTGTGTGCTACGTCACCGCTACTTGTCACTTACCAATGCCACATCAGCGCCCTCTGTGTGACCTTGAACTTTCTACTATCGGTGCTATTATATAATTCCACAAAAAAGTCAAAAAAGTCACTATTTTTATGTAGCTTCTTACCAAGCAAAACTAAATTATATTAAATTAACAAAAATATCTTTAGAATTCCAAAGTCATGCTGCAACTTTTTAGCACCCCTCATATTTGGAATTTGAAAGTTGAAAAATTCGACACACCCTATTGGGCCAATTACCTGCTCCGTTATTGCCCGGGCTCAAGTAACTAGGTTGTTCGTCCACCCCCCCAGCCCCTTTGTGGGTAAATAGGGGTTTTGGATGTTACCTGTTACCTAAATTGCCTTTCAGATATAAGTTGTTCAGTCAGAAAGACCTTACAGGGAAGCGGTAAAAATCGTACTCGTAAAATGTTGCAAAGCCTTATTATTGTTGTGTTGACTAAACGCGTCTTGTTGTAATTAAGAAATGCATGAGAAAATTAAACATAATACACTATCAATAATTGATATAAGATCTCACAATGGGCATTGAATCAATAATTGAAAAAGTTGCCAGTCACTGTTAGTTATCGATATTTTTTTTTTTTTTAGTTTCGTTTGTTACTATGAGATAAGAGACCGGCTTTGCTCGGCCATAAGTAAAGCCCAAGGCGAAAGGCAGAATTTGCGACCAGATGCTGTTTAAGTCGTTCTTCTTTGTTCCCTTGTTTATGAATGAGATTAATCCGGATGGAATGTTATAATTTCCAGACGCGGGATTTACGCAAAATCTATCGGGCGTTCATCGCAGATGCAAATATTTTGAACATGTTGAATTTCGTCATTGCTTGATGTAAATGCAAAGGCGGTTGGTATGGTTCATTCATTTATAGATAAATTAATGTTGAGTCTAGTAGTCGCTCATGCTAACTCGTTTTCTTAATTTCTCAATAACTAAAATACAATGAAGAGGAAAGGAAAGAAATTGTGTTCCGAGTGCAACTCTTGTTGTTTGAAAGGTGAAAACTGGAATAAGAGGATCAGAATTAGATTGAGAAACTAATTGTATGTGAAAGTTGTGACTGATTATTCAAGGACACTGGAAACCTTCCAAGGTTAGTAGTATGCCCGCAAAAATGTAGAGTGCAAATCAATTGAATGCAAATTGATCAGTGATGCAAAGGGGGATTAGACCCTCAAGTGGGGTATGCAACAAGGGGGAGGGGGTTTAGTCCCCAAAGATGCATGAAGAGGGGAGGAGATTGAATGGTGGCCCGCGGTAAAAACCTCCCCCCCCCCAAATGGATATCCTAACCTAAGAAGGTTGAGAGGGGAGAGGGAGGAGGTTTTCGCTGGCATGGGTCATCGCATATTGAATAGGGTTTCTTTCCCGGGATCCCGGCTGTTTTTATTGGATTTGAAAATCCCGGGAATTGGACAAATATCCCGGGAAATCCCGGAATTTTAAAATGATTTAATTCATTTTTTATTGATTTATTTGTTTTTTCTTTTGTTAGAAGGCTCTTGGGTAGAATTAAAGAAAACTGCATAATATTTACCACATTTTATTCTACTTTCCTGCTTTCTTAAATGAACACCTACTAGCATTAGCAACTTAGAGCAATCTAAAAGTAGGCCCGTATGCCAAAAACTGGCCGAGGGAATGTCGCTAGCGCTGTGTATAATACAAGGAACCGAGTCTCAGTATATTATCTAGCGATCGCAGGCAACTCATCTTGCTCAGAGTTTAAGCAAGCATTTGAAGAGCAAGAACTGCAGTTATTCGAGACAATAGGGAACAGAACTTCAAACATCATGAATTTATTTGATGCACTGAAAACCATTCCGCCAACCTCTGTTGAATCAGAAAGAGCCTTTTCTGCAGCACGTTTATTTATCACCAAGTTGAGAACTCGTCTTAGTGATAGCTTCTTAAAAAACAAACAATCGATACTTCTATTTTAAAAATGTTGATTGACTCTAAATATTTTAAGATAAATATTTTAAGATAAAAGGATGAAATTATTTTTTCTAATGGTTTATTTTATTTTTATTTTTTTGTATTGGCCAAATATTTTAAGAAAATATGTTGAGATAAAAGGTATAAATTATTTTTTTTAATGAAGTTTCTTTTTCTTTTTTTATTTGCAAATGCACTTAATTATAATTAAAGGAATATAATATTTTAGCCTTTTATTTGTCCCCTGCAGATGAATAGCATGATAAATATTATGTTTAATAAATAATAAATAGCTACCACTGATTGGTAAACTCAATTCAAGTATTACAATGCAAAGGTGGTCATCTAGGCATAAGTAATTGGTTATCCCAATTCTAAAAGGGTATTTTATCACTGAACAATAAAAAAAAATTAGCGTTTTCTTAAATATACAACCATTTCCTGGATTTGCCGAGATCCCGGGAATTGACTTCATTTTTCCGGGATTTCCCGGGATGAAGAAAGCTGCATATAAGGAGAAACCCTAATATTGAAGATCTTGACAGCATCAGTTGGCTTAGAAGGCGTAATTGGCAGTATACCTTCCGACAGTCTCCCGTTGCAAGGAAGTTCGAGTGCAGCCGTCAGTAGGTAAAGTTATGCTAACACTGTTTTGGGATGTTTCTAACATTTAATGTTTAAACATTGACATTTTGAATGGTATCAGACACAGAAATGACAAATTTGTTAGTTTACAATACGTTTTCGAAAATCCCACCGTCAACCTCAATGCACTTTGCAACTCGTGTGCGAAGATCGCGTGTTGTTCGTCTGAGTTGATCGTGACGTTCCTTTATGCGGGCAGCAGCATCCAAAATGCGCGCGAGCAATTCGTCTCGTGTATCCACCTTTCTTTTGTAAACTTTACTTTTCATCCACGCCCACAAACAATAATCTGAGAGAGGTCTGGAGACCTTGGTGGCCATTGAATGGGACCACCGCGGGCGGAGAAAGAGCTGCGCGCGCATCAGATTCAAACAGCTTTATCTCCGTAACCATTCAGAATTAGACACATGTTCATATGAACTTTTTTTTCTCACAGTTATCGATACTATACCTCCCGAAGTATTGACCTTTCGTCCTGAAACACCCTGTGTATATACTACTGTGCAAAAGTCTTAGGCACCCTTGTACAGTTGCGTTTTTTCTTTTTTTTTAAATAATTGTGTTGAATATTTCAGAATGTTATTGTTTTATAAATATAAATTATAATGTATAGTCATTGTCAATAATCTCGGTTATTAGGCAGTTTAACGAAGAAAAGGGGTTTCATCGAAACGTCCTGCTGCTGGAGATAGAACGGAATTTAACACAAAGCTTCTAGGTACTATTTTACAAGATATTCTAAGCTCATTCAGTAACAGTTTGTAAATAGAACTTCTATTGTATGTTTTTGTAATTGTTTAATGCTCCTAAATCAAATTTATTTTTTTTAATGAAATTTCTTAATTGTTAATTTTTTCTCTCCAGATAAAGGCATAAAATTTTACATTGGTTGAGTAATGGCTAAATGGCTAAAATATCCATTGCAACTCGACACCGGGTGGTATTATTGCACGAGCAGGGTCAATCTCAGTCAGAAATATCGCGACAAACTGGGGTCTCAAGATGTGGTATCCAAGCAGCAATTTTGAAGAAACACCGCGAAACAGGCGAAGTTGAAGATCGAAACCGCAGTGGAAACTTCCAAGGAAACTTCCTAAATCGATGAGAGACATCTTAAGCTAACATCTCTCAGAAATAGACGAAAATCCAGTGCAGAAATTTCGACAGAACTTGCCCAGACCTCAGGATTACAAGTCCACTCATCCACCGTGAGATCACTCATCAGAAATGGTCTTAATGGTGGAGTGGCAATCAAAAAACCATTTCCCGGGAAAGGAAACCAGGCAAAGAGGCTCAGATATGCTAAAAACTCAAAAGCACAAGAATTGGAATGCTGACCAGTTTCTGAAAAGGGTCCTCTGGAGTGACGAGTCAAATTTGAAATTTTTGGCACAAAAAGACAGTATGTAAGAATATGAAATAGAACAATTCAAGGAAATGTGTTTTCAGCCAACGACTAAGCATGGTGGAGGATCTATCCAAGTTTGGGGCTGCATTTCAGCAAATGGTGTTGGGGATCTTACCAAAATTGATGGAATACTGAATACAGAAAGATACAGACAGATCCTAATTCATCATGCTGTGCCATTAGGTCGGAGCTTAATTGGGCAAAGTTTTATTTTTCAGCACGACAATGACAAGCATATTGCCAATGTATGTAGTCAAAACCTATTTGGAGAATAAAAAAGAACGTGGAGACTTGCAACTGATGGAATGGCCTCCCCAGAGCCCTGATTTAAATATTATTGAGGCTGTTTGGGATTATTTAGACAGAAATAAGCAAGAAAAGCAGCCAAAATTGAGAGAAGAGCTATGGCAGGGCCTTTTAAATGCATGGAACAACATTCCAGCGGATTTCTTACAAAAACTCTAAAATAGCGTTCCAAATCGAATCGCAGCAGTTTTGCAGGAAAAGGGCGGTCATACAAAATACTGACTTTCGACAATTGTATGTAAATTTTCAGTACTTACGGTGATGGTTCTCTAATAAATGATAAATCTTGAAGGTAATTTATCAGTACATGATTGGACTTCTCCAAAAGCAACCCTCTTCGTAAAAGTGCACGGGGCGAATCTTTCTCCTGTTCTCCACTCTCTTTTCCCGTCCATGGATGTTCGAAGATTAAATCTTGATTCGTCCGTGAACAATACTCGTCCCCATTGGAACATAGTCCAATTGACATGCTCACGAGCGAAAGCAAGACGAGCATTGGGGGTGGTGTGGGAGCAATTCCGGGTCCATTGCATACGTCTAGCATGTAAGCCACTTTCCATAAGTTTTCTTTTAACTGTTCTCTGATACACTGACGTCTCGAGACCTTTCCAGCTCATTGCGGACGTTTGTGACAGTCACTCGACGATCTCGTAAAACTCAAGACGATGAAACGATCGTCACGAGCAGATGTGCAGCGCGATCTTCCAGATCCTGGTCTTCTGGTGTACTCTCGTGTCTCTACATAACGTTGGTAGACACGTCGAACCGTTGTTCTTGGAATTTCTAGCGCATCCTGGCTCCGAACATCTTCAATTAGGGCGACGACTCTTGCGACGTTCACGGCACTCAAATCCATTGTAAATGTCTAATTCTGAAACCCAAAAGAAATAGAAGTCTATCTGTTACTAAACGCAAATGCCTATTCCCACTAGTGCAAGAAAAAGGGGCACTAGCAGTTTAAGAGCAACTGACTGTCAGACTGTCGAATTCTTAAAAGAAGTAAAAAATTCGTTAGAGCTAGTGTGTTCGCAGCTGACGTTGTTTTGTCATAGACTATATTTTCAAATTTTAAAAGTTTTATAAACAAGCTTGCCCATTTTTTTGATTTTCGCGATATTCCAAGTGGGCCGATTTTTCTGTTGTTGAATGTGCATACACGCATCAAAAATACGCTTATATATAAGCTTAAAAAATAATAGTGTAGAAGAAATCTACATACAATATACGCTTAATATATATACAGTATATACACGCATCAAAAATACACACTTGTATATAAGCTTCAAAAATAAGAGTGCAAAAGAATTCTATATACAGTACATGGTTAATATATATATATATATATATATATATATATATATATATATATATATATATTTATTAGACTGGTCCAACCTATAAGGGTGAATTTTCAAATTTATTATGTTTGATATGGTACCCCTGGATATTGTGAAGAATGGTTAAAGAATTATAAATACCAATTTTAATGCAAATCGGATAATATTTAGAGGTGCCGCATGGAGGTCAAACATTTAATTTTATTCTCCAATCGGATTATTTATATTAATATTTTTTACCCGTGAGGTAGCTGTTATCGGTGCGTTTTTTTTAATGTATCCCCTATAGGCCTAATCCACAGTCCTCTAATTTTGTTTTTATTCCATTTATTTCCTTTATCTAAGTCTCTTTTATTGTAGATTTTTTTACGTTTGGAAAACGCTTACGGTGCTGCTCTACAATTTGTAGAAGATATTGTTGTTCTTCACTTTTCGTAAGATGGCCACTGAAGTTCTTAATTAAAGCAACACCTCTCTCAGCGTTGTCATTTACAACATTCATATTTTTTACATAATTGCTAGCAGCTTTGTAGTCATCATTAGCGTTCCAATCGGCAGGATCTCTGTCCAAAAAGTCCATTGGAAATGCTAATTTTGTGAAGTTGCGAGTTGTTGAACTGACGAAGCTAGCTAGTGTTTTGTCTTGTAGGTTAGGATCATTCACATTCAAATTTATCCGTTTAGGAGGATTTTGAGAGCCATTCACATCCAGCGCCTTCACCATTTCTCGCTTGACTTCCAGTGACGTTTCTTCATCAAAAAAGAAAGTCCGATGAGCTCTTCATTCAAATACCAGAGATGGCGAGAGAGCGCTTTAGCTGCAGCTACAGATATTTCTTCATCATCGTAGGATTGAAGTTTTTTGAGAAGAGATAGGTCATTAGCTGGTGCAGAGGAAGCAATGGGTGCTAAACACCATTCATTTACGTAGCATCGAACAGCATATAATGCAAAACGTTGCATCCCTTATAGTTCACGTCTAGTGACTTCCATTTGTTTGTGGAAAAGACAAATTTTTATTGCATATATCACTCGCGCCATCCATCGCACACGGTGCAACGCTCCGGGTTGATGGAATTTAATGCCATCAAAAGGAACATCTCCAAGGTATATGATTGTCAAATCTAAGAGTTCTCGGTAATCTGCTCGAGGTTGTAATTTAGAAATGTTTGCAGTTTTCAATTATACTGGGCTTTTCCGGTACATCGATTTGAACAATTTCAAACTTGTTTGTGTCAAAAGTGTTCCATTTATTTTTAAGACGCTTAAATAACAAGATATCCGGACCACCAGTGGCAGCGCCGTGACATTTGTCAAAGACAGATGCTATTACCATTTCGAGAATGTGATGTCGACAAGCTAGTCCGAGGAGCGGCCGTTTAAGTATGCTTTCAATAAGAGTACATGCTCCTTTTTTATCGCCAGTGTTGCTTGCAGTTGTGTCAAAGCACATTGCCTGCACACAGTCTCGTAGCCCCCAGTCATCCAAAGCTTCGACCACAGCACCTGCAATATTTTTTCCTGTGCCAGATTTAAGTTTAGGTACTGAGAGAAGCTTAGATTTTCCTCCGCCTGATACAATAATTGGAAGTCTATCCACTCTATCATCACCAGTAAGATCTTGGATAAGCTTTCCGTCCCAATGAACTGTTAGAGGAATATCAGTTTCAAATGATTGCTTGATGTCATCCGTAATTTGCTGACGAACTGATATTCGTTTTCTCCGTATTGAACTTCTACTCAGAACAATATCAACAACTTCATATCCAAGAGAAGATGCAGTAGCTGCTACTACTGATACTGCTTGGCGATCACTTAATTTGTTTCTGTCCAGTGTCATTGCTAATTCTGTTGATACAACCATTGCTGGTTTATGACTACCAAGTTTCTCCTTTATGGTGACTGGTGTACTTGATGTAGTTGGCTCTTCCTCGGAGGAACTACTATTTGACGAAAATTGAGTCACTGTTGTGTTCATTTTCTTTCTCATAGTTTCTTTCTTAACTTGGCGTTGAAATGCTTCATCTCTAGATCTTCTCTTAGATTGTTTGAGAGCCTCTCCTCCCCTTCTCTCGTTGAGCTTGTAGAAAAGCTCTGTCTTCTTCTACTGTCATTTTTTGCAGAGCATTGGCATGGGCGATATCGAATAAATCGTCCAAACGTTCTTGAAAAGAAGTTTCTTTATCTATTTGTGTCTGTGAACGTCTAGATTTAGATTTTTGAAGTCCTCTATAATTAAAATACTCCTTTTCTATTTTTTTCGTAACATTGCGATAGTCAGCAGTTGGTATATTTGCCATCTCCCAAAATTTCAATACTTCAGCGCAAACAGCTTTAGATGCATCTTTCAACGTCTTTTTGGCATGTAGATGATGAAAAATAAGCCGCAGAACGTCACCATAGGATGGTAGCTTTCTTCCACATATTGTCTCAATTGTTTGGCCAATAAGCCACATTTCTGTTGATTTTGTAGTCGCTACTGAACTTGCAATATTTTACATCCTGTTTGTGCATGATGCCATTTGACACTCTCCTACACTGCTATGATGCTATCATCTCAACAACACAAGTAACATACCTACAGAAGATAACTACTCCACAATCCATATAATATTACTAATTTTTTTTATTTATGATATTTTTGACAGTAGTGCGGCACCCCTAAATATACTTCAAATGAGCTGATATTTTTGTCAGAAGTTATTCTTATAAAGGTTCACAATAATTTGAGGTACTATGTTATGATTTCAAAAATTTTGTTTTTGGACCAGTCTTATATATATATATATATATATATATATATATATATATATATATATATATATATATATACAGGGTGGGCGGAAAGTAGCTCCCTATTTTGGATTGGTAAAAAAATACGTATATTATCCATTTATTTCAGAAGAAATAATATGGAAAGGTAGGCATACATGGTAGGTTTTCTCTAAAATTCAATGTGGGCTCCAACTCTTTCCACCAGCTTCTGGAGCCGCCCAGGAATGGCGTCCACTGACTTTAGCAGGAACTCCGGCGGGATGGAGGACATGACTTCCCGAATTCTGTCCTCCAGTTCTTCCAATGTCCTCGGTTTGGTGCGGTAGACTTCTTCCTTTACCCACCCCCAAAGAAAAAGTCGCACGGTTACCGCTGAAAAACGGCAGAATCGGTTCAGTGTAACGGTGTGGTGTGGTATGACCTCAGATCAGGTTGTGGGCCCGTTCCTTCTGCGCAACACCATGAATGCTGAGCGGTACCTTGCTATGTTGCGAAACGAGGTCTGGCCGGTTGTCAGCACATGGGAGAACATCGACGATCTGATATTTATGCAAGATGGCGCCCCTCCGCACTTCGCTCTTGTTGTCCGTGAGTGGCTGGATGCCCACTCTCCCTGGGCGTTGGATGGGTCGTCGTGGTCCACATCAATGGCCAGCCAGGAGCCCCGACTTGACACCGTGCGACTTCTTTCTTTGGGGGTGGGTAAAGGAAGAAGTCTACCGCACCAAACCGAGGACATTGGAAGAACTGGAGGACCGAATTCGGGAAGTCATGTCCTCCATCCCGCCGGAGTTCCTGCTAAAGTCAGTGGACGCCATTCCTGGGCGGCTCCAGAAGCTGGTGGAAAGAGTTGGAGCCCACATTGAATTTTAGAGAAAACCTACCATGTATGCCTACCTTTTCATATTATTTCTTCTGAAATAAATGGATAATATACGTATTTTTTTACCAATCCAAAATAGGGAGCTACTTTCCGCCCACCCTGTATATATATATAATTATTTTATATATATATAATTTTTATATATATATATTATATATATATATATATATATATATATATATATATATATATATATATATATATATATAATATTATATATATATATATATATATATATATATATATATATATATATATACGGTGTATATATATATATATATTAGACCGTTTCACGATTATATGGTAATTTTTCAAATTGAATTTTGATAAACGCACACACTTTTATTTTTTTATATAAAGGAAGAAAAACAAATAGACAAAATATCATTTTATTTGAATGATAAAAAGGCACCCCTCAGATGGCACTTCTTTTACATTAATGGATAATTTTAGAGCAAATATAAGACTGAACGAAAAATATGTTTTAAAACAAAGCGACTTAAATTCTATTTAAGACATATATTGATTAAGAATATAGGGATTTCAGTGGCTGAGGGACCTCCTTTCTCTGATTTTCAATGATTTGAAAGGCCAGTTGTCTCTCTTCCTCACTCTTTGTGAGCTTCTCATTAAACTCTGTAGCCAGTTTGACTCCTCGCTCAGCACAGTCGTTGATTACTTTGACTGCCATGACCCGATTACGGTGCTCAATGTTTTCAAGTTTCTTGGGAATTTCTATTTTCAAACACTTGAAGAACTCTTGTGTTTGAGTTGTGACAAAACTGGTAATCTTTAAGTCATTGGGGTTTTGCAACATTCGGGGGTCCACCTTTCTTGCCCTCACTTTTCGAGGAGGCGCGTGGTGAAGGTTGTGGAGCATTAGAACCTTATCATCTTCAGTCACGAGGTTTGAGAAAAAGCCAAATCCTACAAGATCCTCACTCAAGTACCAACCATGGTTCTGAAGTTTTTTGAGGGCTGTAGCACCCACTTCCTTATCAACCTGGATCTTGTAGATATGTAGCATCTTGAGGAGGGCCAAATCATTTGCTGGAGCATCAATTCCAACTGGAGATGTATACCAAGCTTGAAGATAAACTGTCACTGAAAAGGCGTTTATTCGTATCAGAGCTTGTTTTTCATGAGGGGTGAGAAGGAATTGGTTCCTAAATAAGTAAATTTTTAAGGAATAGATGCCCTTTCCCATCCATCTAGCTCTGCTGTAAGCTCCTGGGTAGTGGAATCTGCTATCAGAGCCTTTATTTGTTTTAGGCATTGGACAACCAAGGAAGATAAGTGCAAGTTCTAAGTATTCCCTGTAGTCACCTCGAGTGTGGCCCTCTTGAAGTTTGGAGTTGATGAAAGAAATAAGCTTGTCTCTGTGCTTCAAGATCCAATGATCTAAAGATTCTGAGGTGAGATCATTGGGTTCATAGGGCTTGTAATTCTGCTGATCAATGTTATCCCACCAATCTCTGAATCGATTGCATAAGGGAATTTGTGGACCCGAAGAAGAGAAAAACATGTCAAAAACTGCAGTGATAAGAAGCTCGTGGATATGGTGGCGGCATGCCAGAAAAAGGAGTGATCTCTGAAGGGCCTTTTGGATGATGGTACAAGCCCCAGCATGGATACCTGTATTGCTTGCAGTAGTATCAAAACAAAGGCCTGCTACCCACTCATTTACTTGTGGCCATTGCTTCAAGACATCTAAAACTGCTCTCCCCATTTCTTCTCCCGATCCAGAAATAAGCTTTGGAATAGACAGTAATTTTTCTAATTCGCCTGCACCAGTCACAACAATGGGCATTACATCAATCTTACCCCCATGCATGGATGGAAGAAGCTTTCCATGAAATGAATTATTAAAGGGGTATTTGGTTGGAAACTGGCTTTAATGTCTTCTCCCATCTGCATCCGTGTTGATCGCCGAGACCTGTAGATAGAGGATGATGAAAGTGTGATCTCTTCAATTTCCACTCCAGCAGCTGAAAGGGCAGGTGCCACAATGTGCATAGCAGCTCTTGCAGATGTTCCAGTGCGGTCCAGAGCAGCCAAGAACTTTTTATCCCTAACAATTACACCTGGTTCAAGCTTCTCCTTTTTTGAAGATGATG
The DNA here is from genome assembly GCA_023014485.1 of Bathynomus jamesi. Classification (NCBI taxonomy): domain Eukaryota; kingdom Metazoa; phylum Arthropoda; class Malacostraca; order Isopoda; family Cirolanidae; genus Bathynomus; species Bathynomus jamesi. Next base: position 272,350 of record JAJOZX010003815.1, read on the forward strand.
ATGATGAGAGTGCTCTGTAGAACAATTCATCACCAGATGATTCTTCACTTCCTCCTGAACCGGAATTTTCACATTGGTTGAGATCCACAACCTTTGTCAATTGCCTCACTTCTTCCTTTGATTTCCTGCGAAGTTTTTCCATTCTTTCCATGCTTATCTGTCGTGCTTTTGCCTTTCTTGAAAACTCCTTGTCTTCTGGACCCATAATCATTTTCCGATCGTTCCTTTGATCCTTAAGAAAATCTTTATCCTCCTGCAATTTTATTTCTGTTTCCACTTCTGAATGAGCTACATCGAAAAGCTTCTTTAAGCTGGTGACAAATTCTGCTTCATTCTTCTCTTGGGTAGGAGTTCGTCGAGTTCGGTTCTTGAACAGCCCTTCATGCTTATTGTAAAGCCTTAAGCTTTGAGACAATATAAGGCTTGTGGGATGTAATTAAGGAGGCTTTTTCCCACATAGCAATAACTTCGTTGGCTACAGTTGCGCAAGCTACAGAGACATTTTGCTTTCCCACCTTAATGTGATAAAAAAGACGTTTAAGGACATCGCTGTTAGTTGGAAGCTGCTTCTCAGAAAAACCCTCTTCCAGCACTTGTCCGACCAACCAGACTTCACACTTGTTTCTGGTTTTTGCCATAATTCTGAGGGAAAAAGTTTTACCACCTGTTAGTCTTAATAATAATATAATATAATCATTAATCACTCACCTAAATTATATTATGACTTGATTACTGTAAGAAAGTTGTAAAGTAACATGAAGTAACCTTTCTAGAACAGTAAACTTGTGAAAATATCAGTAATTATAGATGAAAAAGCAAATAAAACATCATATAATCCATAAAGGGAAAAATGGAAATTCTAGAATAGTTATCCTGAAGGAAGAATTTTCTAGAATTCTCTCTAAAGAATATAGGGGGGTTACTGGACCATTCCTGAAAATGACCTACTTATCTTCCAATTTTATTTATGAATTTTATATACCAAATTTAAGAGGACATCACAAAATAAGTAAATATATTTGCCAGAAAAATGAAAATTTTCTCATGAGGGGTGGGATAACAATAAGCTCTTGTCTTAATATTTTGCATGAAGTCTTTATTCATGACATATTACTTTTTTAGTATGTGTGCGTTGAGCCATCATAAATTTCGACTTTTCGAAACGGCCTAATATATATATATATATATATATATATATATATATATATATATATATATATATATATATATATATGATGAATAAAACCACGAAGGGAAAAGAAACACAAAGGGGTGCTCTGAGGCGAATCGGAAGGAGGGACTTGGGAAGGACCTGCTCCTCCAGACAATTAGTCTTACTAATTGTCTGGAGGAGCAGGTCCTTCCCAAGTCTCTCCTTCCGATTCGCCTCAGAGCACCCCTTTGTGTTTCTTTTCCCTTCGTGGTTTTATTCATCATAGATATTTTTCACGTGTCACTTTCGTGAAATAATTTTTCATATAATGAACACCACGCGTTCCTTCGCCTTGCTGTTCCCTCTATTGTCCCCGTTTGTGTCTGTGTTTTCTTCTACATTAATGAAGGGGCATGCAATTCGGATCCGACGAAAGTTTCTTACTAATTGTCTGGAGGAGCAGGTCCTTCCCAAGTCCCTCCTTCCGATTCGCCTCAGAGCACCCCTTTGTGTTTCTTTTCCCTTCGTGGTTTTATTCATCATAAATATTTTTCACGTGTCACTTTCGTGAAATAATTTTTCATATATATATATATATATATATATATATATATATATAATATATATATATATATATATATATATATATATATTATATATATATATATATATATATACGGTATATATATATATATACGGTATATATATATATATATATTATATATATATATATATATATATATATATATATATATATATATATATATATATATATATATATATATATATATATACTGTATATATATGGTGTCCGAGAATTATCTGTACAATTTTTGGCTGTTATTAAAAGTCAACCATGAAGTGTAGAAATTCCAGTGTTGTCCCATTTTACAGAGAATCTCATTAAGTTTTTTCTGATACCACGTTTTGACAAGTTTTTTAGAAATGTACGCGGGTGACAGACATTGATGATCTAAAAGCAAGAATCACAGCTGCTATTGAGCGAATTGATGTGGATATGCTGCAGCGTACATGGCAACATTTGGAGTATCGATTGGATGTTTTGCGAATCACTAATGGTGCACACATATCGAATGTTTGTAACAACGTTACTTTAATAAAAGAAACTTTTGAAAATACAGATTCTAAATAATCTTGTTTAAGAATTTTACGTGTGTTTTCAAGAATTTTATTAAAAGATGAAATTGTAAACAGATAATGTTCGGACACACTGGAATTTTTAAAAAACTTGTCAAAACTTGGTATCAGAAAAAAACTTAATGAGATTCTCTGTAAAATGGGACAACACTGGAATTTCTACACTTCATGGTTGACTTTTAATAACAGCCAAAAATTGTACAGATAATTCTCGGACACCCTGTGTATATATATATATAATATATATATATATATATATTCATATATATATATATATATATATACTGTGTATATATATATATATATATATATTATATATATATATATATATATATATACAGTGGTGTAGTGCTAAATAAAGAAGTGAGGGAACGCATTTTGAAAGTGTTACTCAGATGCGGGGGGGACAATGGCGAGCGCGGCGAGCCCATACAGCTGGGGGTCCGGGGGCACTGTAAGCCCCCCGGGAAATCTTTTGAAATCTGACCAATTTCAGGGATATTTTGAGGTCATATGCACTGGATATTAGGATATATTCCAAGGTTGAAGATGTAGTATTTCCAGTGTCATTAGATATATGACATCCAGTACGATCAATAAAAATAGCTAACAACTGGAATGATTAACTAAAAAAAAGTTAACAACTGTTACGCCGTGGTGACTGTTTCACCAGATCTTTATAGGCTTAGGCTAGCATTGCCTCAGTCGAAGCTAAAAGAAATGAAACAGTTAATGATTCTTTCTCATATTTCTTCTAGGGGTGGGAATTAAAATTTCATGACGTTAGAGATTTGTAAGTTCGGATTTATTTGAAATAGTGAGGGAACGCCGTTCCGTCTACCAAAAAAAGTAAGGGAACGCCGTTCCCACGCGTTCCCACGTGGTGGTGTAGTGGTTAGCGTCGCTAACTACGAATCCATCGGCCCCGGTTTCGAGACCCCGTGACGGCAGCCGGCGCGCAGCAAAACCCAGCTGTTCATCCTTCCACACTAAAGTGGTTGTTAGATAAGTGGGTACGCTGGGTGGCCTAGTGGTTAAGACGCTGTGCTGCTGGTGGGGCGTGGTTCGGATTCCACGTTAAAGTGTAGGTCTAAGGTGGAGTGAAAAGCTTGACCTTCGTCGGAATGAACAATTCTGGCGGAAGCTAACCAAAGGTTATGTGTGTGTGTCGTAAAATAGCCTCCTCTTCGTTAGACAGCCGTCGCCGATATGTAGGTAAACTCAGTATGTCGCTTCCTTGCACCGACAATGAAGTTTATACTGCTGACGTCCACGGTTCTTTTCAACTTTACTTTATCTGACTGCGAGTTACGGAAAACACTTTATACCCTTGCTCATTGGCGTCCCCTCTCTCCCTCCGTCCGTTGTGGGAGTGGAATGCTTTTCTCGTGGAAGGATATAAATGACGAATTACCTTTTCAGTCTTTATTTCACAAGGATAGATCACCTTTAAAATACTAGATTTCTTTTACAATCAACGTAAAGAAAATTCAATGTTGTATCACTATACTTGCTTTGAGAGTTCTAAACGAAGAAAAACCCAATTGGGTTGACTGACCACCCAAAGGGTGAGGCACCAACTCTCTGCCCGAAGGCCGAGGCGCGACTGCCTCTGTGTTTTGCCCTCGAGGAGCTCCCGTGGTGCCACGTTTACAAAAGATTATTAAAATTGTAAAGTCCTACTCTAATAATGATACTAGCAAAAGAGATTATATAATTGTGGTTCTACACTTAACCCTCTTACGTGATTTATAATAGTCGAAAAGAACATTTAGAATTTAGGAATCTCTGTTTAATTAAGATTATAGATGTGGCACCTTTGAAGAGGCTTATAAGTTAGACTTATCGAAAAGGATGCCAAGCAATGTACTGGGCATTGAGGCACTTTATACAATATTAAGAAATTAAAGATTAATACTTGAATTTATACAAACACAATAAAAGGATTAATACGTTATAGAAACCCGGAAATTTGTGCGCCAACATTTATACGACGGAAATTTATACGCCAGCATTTGTACGCCAGAACATTTATACGACTGGAAATTTATACGCCAAGCATTTGTACGACAGTAATTTATACGTTATATGCAAGAAATTCATGATCAGTTAATAAAGTTGAATTTGAAACTAGGTAAGTTAAAATACAAGTTATCACAAATTATGAAATTACATATTACAATAATTAAATGCATAATTGAAACTAGATTTCAGCTTATCAGTTTAAGAGAAAGTGTAACTAGCGATATATAGAACGAATATCATTTAAAAAATCGGAGAACAAATCTTGCGAGTTTTTCTCATTAATCTCCAGACCTAACCTAACCACCTGTACCTATTTTTTTTTAGCACCTGTGCTTATATTTATATTAAAAAATGAAGTCACGGTTATCATCATGGGTAGATCGCATACTTAAGTCAAAAAAGTCCGGTAGAGCGCATACTTAAATTACCGTCGTACAAATGTCAGTCGTATAAATGTTTTGGCGTACAAATGATGGCGTATAAATTTCCGCACTATATAATATATATATATATATATATATATATATATATATATATATATATATATATAGTACCGTGCAAATTATTATGGATTTTTTATTATTTTTGTAATTCAAACGCTGAGATGATTTCAATGCCATTTATTTTCATAGTTTTCACATAAAATTACACATCAGTTGTCTTAGTACTTTGTTTGCCCTCCTTTGGCTTTTAACAGTATTTTTGTTCGTCCTGGCATCCCAACAATCAAAGATTGGCACAAATCTTTGATTTTGGGCGAATGAAACCGAACTTTGATGAGACGTGCAATGAGTTCAGTTTTGGTAGTAATAGGTGTTTGGTGGATCTCGTCTTTCAACACATTCCACAAATTCTCTATCGGATTCATAGCTGGTGAATTTTCAGCCCAAGGGAGCAGTGCAAGACCATTTTGTGTCATCCATGTCTTGACCCTTCTTGCGGTGTGACATGGGGCTGAATCTTGCTGGAATATGCGTGGTTCCTCACCAAACCAATCTTATTTGTGGCATCAAACGGTTTTCTAGCACGTGTATGTACTTGTCCTGGTTCATGGTGCCTTCAACAATGTCCGAGCGGCTTGTCCCATGTATCGACATACTGTAGCTCCCCACACCATGATCTTCTGTGGGAATTTTGTTTTATTCAGACATTGAGGCATAAATTCCATAAATTCCTCTCCTGGTCGTCGTCTCACAGTTTGGACACGATCATCGAGTACTGCTATGGTTGATTCGTCCGAAAACACCACCTGAAACATTAAGACATTACAGATAAGTAGGAGCGTAGTGCAATAAATAGCAAACTTTGCACAAATAAAGTTTAACATGACGATAGTGGTAACATGGCAACACACCCTCTATTTACAGCAATGTTATTGTTATTAACCTTATTATCAACAAGATTCTTTCTAAAATCATTTTACTTTCTTCCAGTCATCGACAGTCCACTCTGCATGTTGCTTGGCCCACTCAAAACGTGATTGCATCATTGAGTAAGTCGCGGCGGCTTTCAAGGGCGATATGCTCGCAGTCCAGCTTCCAGTAGCCTCCTGTTTATGGTTGTGCGATGCACAACAAGCCCTCTGCTGCCAATATACTTCCTATATTTGTGCATGATGTTCTCCTGTCACGTAGGGCGATTTTTTTTTTATTAATCTGGCCTGTCTGGGTGTTTCTTCTTCTACCACAGTTTCCGATTCTTTTAGCGACCACAGTTTCTCCTTTTTCTAACTTTTTCTTAGTTGCACGGACAGTTTGAGTTGATACATTGAGTTTTTTCGCTATTTCGTTTTTGAGAGACGTGTTTCAGTAAGACTTGAATTTGTCCACGTTTTCGAGGACTCGCATCTTGTCTTTTACCCATTCTTTTAAATTTAAGTATTTTAAGTAAATAAAAAAAAAAAAAGCACAATAGCATATCAAAACACACAATGGTACACATCAAATCATATTGCAACACACATGCCACTCACACGTGTGTCTAAGCCGAAGACAAAATCATAGACTACTTAGTTGGCGCCGCAGAACCACTAGGCGAGGGAGGGAAAAAGTGTGGAGGCAGCAGCAGTGGGGAGTGGAGGGCAGGCATGGGGGGAAGGAGGCGAGGGGCGGAAGGAAGCGTATACCAGTGCATACTGGTTTCAAAAGTCTTAGAATTTATAACAAATTATCATGCCATGGAAGTATCTTGGAAGAAAATGTTATTTCAGAAAAAATCCATAATAATTTGCACGGTTCTATATATACACCTTTGGTTATTATATATATATATATATATATATATTAGGGTGCTTTTAAAAACAAAGTGTGAATTTCGGGTCACGGAACCCCGCAAATGATGAGGTTCCGGGAGCAAATAAAGCACATGATTTTTTTGGAAAATCATCAAATATTTAGAGGTTGCCCAAAGACCCCAAAGTTTTACCCATATGCTCATTTATTTATGCGCCCTTTTTAAGTCACTTCTAGTGTTTATTAACCCATTGATACACAGCGTCCCCAAAATTAGAAATTGCATTTGTCAATTGCGTTCTGATAATCCATATTTCTTTACTTCAGTATACCAACAAATGAATTTTCTTTAATTTTAAATCGTTTTCTCTTAATTACTCACGTCTTTCGTGCATTTACGTAATGGTGGCCAAGAAGCATCACAGTTCTCATAACGGTAAGTGTTATTTAAATAATTCATATATTTCAAACGTTTTTTTTACTTAGCACTGTAATGGATGGTATTATGAATTGTTTGTAAGTATAATGACTTGTTTTAGCGGCAATATTTTTGTTTCCAAAAATAGTTATAAGGTTTAATTTTTATGCGTATAAAATTTTGGACGCGCTCTGCTTCAGCGTATTGCAATCATCTTTTTTCGCATCGTCTGAGTGAAATAGTGTAGTGTACCGTAGATTATTTTAAATTTATATATGGATTGGATATACTGTAAATGGTTATGTATGCATGATTTCGCAAAATTATTATAATTTTAATACATATTGTGTTCATGGGTTATCAGCCAATCATTGTTTGAACACAGATTACGGTTACAAAGAGGATGGCTTATTTCTACACATTTTCCTGAGGTACTTTATCCATGAATGGGTTAAATTAACTTACCAATTTCACTGCTTTGTCTTATTCACAGATAACTGGTGAACGATGGCGGCATGCACAAGATCGAAGAAATCAATCTGGTTTGTCGGGTCATCAAGTCCTACTATTGCCGGTCAGCAATTACCTTCAAGAGGTGATGTATTGAAGTACCTTTTCCATCTCCACAATGAAGAGAAGAAATCCTTAGCTGAGTGTGTGTCCTCGACATCACAAGCCATCATTGAAATCTGGGTGACAGAAGGTTTACCGACGAAACATCCGCACGACGTCAAGAAGCACGTCCGGAAATTGCATGATGAATGGCAGGGTTTGAAGAAGAGAATTTCGCGGAAAACGAAGACCAATTTGGACAACCATGCTGCGTTCAGGTCAAGCTTGAACAACCTTTTCGACATTGGTCACCAAAATGCCCTAAATCTTATCAAAATTCAGGAGGACAAGGACTTCCTGTTTGCTCAAAGGGAGGAGGGTCGGAGAGGAAGGATTGGAAATGTCGACAAGAAGATTGCCAAAAAAGTCGCAAGGGCCCAAGAAAGAACTGCTCAGGAATTGAAGCGGAAAGACAGGCATGTGCAGGAAATGGAAGAAATCTCTGCTACCGTTGTTATGGAAACCTCATCGTCAGCGTCATCAAGTGAGGAAACAAGTCCCGAAAGAAAGCCAGTTACATCGTCGGCTCCAAAACATCGCCGTGGGACGACGGCAATCAGTTCGGAGGTCGCTGCGGCATTGGACCGCACGCGGATGAGCGACAGGGCAGCTGCTCGTGTTCTCATCCCCTTTGGCATGCAAATGGGTCAGGACATAAGTGAGATGTGCCTCAGTCCAAGTGCTATTCGGGCCAGCAGATCCAGGTACAGATCAGCCCACGAAGCAGAGGTGAGAGCTTCCTACAAGCCTGAATGCCCTCTTGTTCTTCACTGGGATGGAAAACTTATGGCAGACTTAATGGGAAGAGACAAAATCGACCGTTTAGCCATCTTAGTTACCGGGGATGGGATGAGCAAGATTCTAGCCATCCCCAAACTCCCAGACTCCAAGGCAGAAAGGACAGCAATCGTCATCATCGAAACCATCGAAAACTGGGATCTTGGCCAGAAGATCAAAGCTCTTTGCTTTGACACGACAGCCACCAACACCGGCATCCATGGAGGAGTGTGTGTGCGAGTAGAGCAGGCTCTCGGGCGTGAAATGATTTACTTTGCGTGTCGACATCACGTGCTGGAACTGCTGCTTGAAGCAGTATTTTCTTTCCTTGTTGGAGACCTTTCCAAAGGACCTGAGATTACGATTTTCCAGAGCTTCCGTAATGTTTGGCCGCAACTGAAATTGAATGAATACTCCACTGCCGCGGACGAAGAGGACACGGCTGCAGTGATCAGTCCCTGGGCCGAGAAGATGATTCATGAAGCAAATGACCTTCTGAAAGTGAAGCATCCCAGAGATGACTACAAAGAGCTTCTTGAACTTGTAGTCATTTTCTTGGGAGGAGTACCTCACGGACGTCGGAGTCCTGTGTTCATGGCTCCAAGGGCTTTGCACCGAGCACGGTGGATGGCGCGTGGAATTTACTCTTTCAAGATTTGGATGTTCAGATACCAGTTCACGATGCACATGAACCAATGTCCTTCAACATCTCGTGGAGCAAGTAGCAGTGACCGCCTGATTTCTGGGTTGCGGGACTTCTCTCTCTTCGTTGCGCAAGATTATGTCCCGTGGTTTTCAGCAAGAGAAGCAGCAAGCGCTCCACGAAGCGACTTAGCCCTCCTTCAAAAGTTGCAAAACACCAACGCCGCTGGGTACAAGTTTTAATCGGCATCTCTGGTACCTCAATGAGGTAAACGTGGGCCTTGCACTATTCGATCCTGCAGTCGATGATGAGAAGCGGAAAATGGTAGAGAATATGAATTCCGTTGAAGGGTCAGAAGCTCCTCCCCCCCGACGAGTCTGGATTCCAGATCCAAGAGGAAAGACCCTGGCAGACTTTTGCTCTTCCAATACGTACAATCTGTTCACCCTTCTAGATCTTCCGGTCGATTTCCTGCAAGAGGATCCATCAAACTGGGAAAACACCACCAGCTTTGGTTCAGCAAAGATCAGGGTGGATTCCTTAAATGTAGTGAATGATGCAGCAGAGCGAGGCATAGCATTGATTCAAGAATTCACGAAGGCTGGAAGGACTCGGAACGAAGAGCAGATGCAGTTCATGATTCAAATCGTCGAAGAACATCGTAAAGTCTTGCCGACAGCCTCCAAAGCCACTTTGATGAAAAAATGAACGCCAACACTCGAGGCACTCGAGATGTCATGTACTTTAATCGTTAATTATGAATTTAGTGAATATACTCACGATATATTTGTTCTGAATACTTATTGGAGATGCAATTTATCATTTAAACTGAGAATTAAAATTTCCATTGCCCTATAAATTGAAAAAACCTATCAGCTGTGGGCAACCTCTAAATGTTGTTGGATTACAAAGAAATTTTGCCTGTTCTGTTTTCTCATGTATCCTCACAAAATAAAGGGTTCCGCTCCCTTGCATTTTCATTTCGCATTTTTCACCATATACCATAAACACACCCTAATATATATATCAAAATACACACTTTAACTTCTACCACGCTCAAGCAAAATACTAAACGCACACGTAATCAAATCCACAGTTACATCCTCATTGCTTTGTACTAAACAATAAATACGATTTAACATTAATTCACCACTCAAAGTATGTGGATATCTATATTCAATATAAAGGGCTTTCAAATCGTTTAACACTATTTTTGTATCCACTTTATAATTGGGTGGAAAACTATCACACACTTTCAACACTGATAGAATACAATCAAAAGCACGCAGAAAGAGGGCATCTTTGGGTCTTTGTTAGCCTTAGGTTCTGTGGATCTGTAGATCAAATTCCAGTTTATAAACACTCCTTTCCAATCGAGGGTTTATTTTTTCCGAGCCGAGCTTTCCGAACCGTAAATACTTCACAACTCATCGGCAATTGAAGTATGCTTTTAAATCGTGACGACAACTGCACGTTATATAAAGAAATAGTTCTTCAGCGTGAACAGTGAAGGTAAGCTCAGACCTGTACCGCTCAAGTACTTTGTACCAAAGTTCGTGATATTTCGAAGTGTCTGTGCCTTCTGAATACGCATCCAGTTCCAAACCATTCTCGCCTTGTTCCTCCCTATACTTTGTAAAATCATCGAGCAGAGCGGTGTACACGTATTCAAATTCAAGCACCGTGTCAGAATAACGCATATCAGTAACATGTGCGTCTAATATAGGTTTTAGTTTGCGGAAGCCGACGACCTCAACATTCTGTCGTGAATAAAGCAGTTTCGCGTGGGGATAAGGGCGTTATTGTCAGCTGCATTCTTTCACATCAACCATATATCACCGCATGGTTGGTTTGTATCACGATTTATGCACAACGCACAAATAACGGCGTATGAGGGTGCATCACTAATATATCCTCTTTTTTTTGTCTACACTACAGGTATTTTATAACTCCTCGCCCCATTTCTCAACCACCACGAAGATTCTGTTCATCTCCTCAACACTTACATAAATAACATTCCATTTACTAGAGTTTCATTGTCTGTCTACACTTTGTTTGAAGTACATAATTAATAGCACCGGTATTACGCCTGAACACGCACTGACTTCAACACGGACACGTCGTATATTGCACTGAGGATACTGCTCAACGGAAGCTCCATCGTTTATTAGTTTTCTATTGTGAGGAGAGCACGTCCAGTCGGGTCAAGCTCTGAGGTGACTATGAGCCGCCTGTGCGCGGTTTGGTTCGGCGGGAGGTGTAGGGGAATGAGTCACACGGGGTGCGTCATACCAAGCGTGATTCGTGTACGGGATTGTTCCAACATGAAAGAAACGAGGCGCGAATCATACGAATATTTGTAACCCATTAATACCGGGCAATCGTTTAGAGAATTTTTCTATCTGCGATACATGAAGTAACATTGACTTTAATATTTTATCACTCACTCCCCGGAATGCGCACTATACATCTTCGTTCATTCGTATTTTCTCGAACTATGCACATTTTATTAACACTCGGGTGCTCTATTTGAGAGAAACGTGTGTCCATATTTATCCTTTTTGCTTAACAAGCGATACTCGTCCCAAAACTCTATTAAGAACTCGCATAAGCCTTTAGCCACAACTTCACTGCAAACCTCATCATGATATATATAGACGTAATGATAGTTATTTTAGGGTGTCCATAATCACAAGATTTACATTCTCCGCCGCAGGGTATGTGTACTCGGTATGACATAACATGACATAATACCTCTTGTCATACCAATCATCAACAAGGTTCACAACCCACACACGCTGTTTCTCTTCTGCACGGGTTGTTTCTTTCACTTCGCTATGTATGTGCTCCTTTACGCAGTTTAGTCCTACAACGTAGTCCATTACATCGTTTGAGCCACGAAAGCCCGCAATGCTCTCGCCCGAACATCCATAGAGTATTTGGATTTCTTGCTCATCCTCGCACGATTCAATGTGGCCTTAAAAACTTCAAAAGAGGGATGGCTAGGGATTCTTTGAGTGTTCACCACGTCTGTAGACTATCGAGTACCACTTCATGAATGTCGAGCACGCAATATCAAAGGTAGCCATCACTATTTTCCGTCGACGCGAGAATTCTTCAACAGGGAAAATACACGTCTGAGAACCAGGGCTTGCTGAGATCAACTGAGCACGCAGTGCAGAGATGTCCCAATTAGTAGCAGGAGTCATGTGACCCCTTTGATTTGACTACGTCATACAGTGGGCGGTGCTTCCATTTTTCCTGCACACACACACACACACACACACACACACACACACACACACACACAGGAGAAAATGAAACGCTAATTGTAACGATTTATTTTAGAAAAATAATCTAAAACGTCAAAAATACGCTAATTCACGAAATAAATAAGTACAGGGTGTTTCAGGAGGAAAGGTCGATACTTCGGGAGGTGAAGGTATCGGTCACTGTGAGAAAAAAAGTTCATATGAACATGTGTCTAATTTTGAATGGTTACGGAGATAGAGCTATTTGAATCTATAAATACAAAAGCGTTGTTAATGGTAATTAAGGAAGAGAAACCAATTACTGTTTCTAACATTTAATGTTTAAACATTACCATTTTGAATGGTATCAGATACAAATGAAACCGTCGACGGTATTGTGCAACAGCAGCTGTTGCACTTCGCAAAAACCGTAAACATACACCATATTTGCATGTTCGGCATGTGTGAAGGTGTGTGGCATTCTTAACACTGCTTCAAACACCAAACAATGTCACTCACAACAGTCAGCTGTCGATTGGCTTATGTTACATGCTTACATTACAGCTTAAATGGTCCAAGGTTATAGGGGAGGGAAGGGGGAGGAAGCTGCTCGCGCATCAGATTCAAACAGCTCTATCTCCGTAACCATTCAGAATTAGACACATGTTCGTATGAACTTTTTTCCTCACAATGACCGATACTATCACCTCCCGAAGTATTGACTTTTCCTCTTGAAACACCCTGTATATATATAATATATATATATATATATATATAATATATATATATCAAAAGCTCTACACACACACATATATATATATGTCATGGACCATGGTACCCAAAGGGAAGTGTCGTAGGTGCCATGCACCTGGTATCGTTTCCTGTAGGTGTTACGGCAAACCTTCGTACCCCCAAGTTCCTTCACGTCCCCTAATTTCTGAGGCCGTAAGTTATGAGTCCCCACAACCAGGTTGGGTGGCTGGTCTCCCTCATTACCATCGTCTTCTAAGCTCACTAGATCTTTGAGTGATTCAAAATTGACGATCTGGCGGTTGGCATGGTTAAACGTGATGCCTTTAGCCTTCACGATGTACTTGTACTCAGTCCCCACCCTCACGGGTACCCCTTAAGTTTTTGGGCCTGTTGAGACAGAAGAATCGGCGTATGCGTTGCCTCCACACTCATCCTTGATCTCATCAGTCAACTCAAAGGAATTCCCCAATAGGAGGCATATACTCACCTTCCCTCTCCGTGAATATCACACTATTTGTATCTGCGTACAGAACCCGCCGACCGAGAGAATGCAACAGATGCCACAGCTTGATACGTGCGTAGGCTGTTGTGAAACTCGCTACAGGCATGTTTGTGACACGATGTATATGTAGCCAATTCGTTCCTGTTGTACCTTATGTACGTATCACCCACATTCACGATTTCCTTGACTTTTTCGTTCCCCTTGTCTATTCTGGGCAAACTTTCCCCAAAGGCTATTTAGGCACAACTTTGCACTAAAGCGCTTGCCAGGGTTCCTCACAATCTGGTCACGTTCAAATTGCATTCCTTTATGATCACGGTAGCGCTGGATATGCGCCGATTTTTCATTTTCGGTTTCACCTCGTGGGTATCCTGATGCTTCTACTTTATTTTAGAATAGATTATACAGGGGCGTATATAATGAGGGAGTATAGAAAAAAGATGAGAGGTTTTTGCGTGAACAGGATGCTTATACACTACATAAGCCGGTGAGGAGGAGGTTTAAAACTGCTAAGACTTTAGTAGCCTCGGTTGATTCTATTTGGCAGGCGGATTTAACAGACATGCAGAGGTATTCATTGTATAATAATGGGTATAGATACATTTTGTGTATTATAGACGTGTTCTCTAGATACTTGTGGCTAGTCCCGCTGAAGAATAAATCGCCAGAATCAGTGGTTAAAGCCACCAAAGTGCTGATGTTGAAAGAAAACAGGATTGCTGGCTATTTTTGTACAGATTTGGGCAAAGAATTTATAGGCCGAGCCTTTCAGAACATGCTGACGGAGTTTAACATCGGTTATTACACGTCCAATTGTATACATAAGGCATCTTTAGCCGAAAGAGTTTAGGGTACCATAAAGAAACTTATGCATCGTTATTTCACACAAAAACACATACAGATATATAGACATTCTGGAGCCGCTGGCTTCATCCTATAATCGGTCACGGCATCGCATGATTGAAACATCTAACGAGATTTTAGAGACTCCCAGTATAGAGCCTGAGTCTAGAAAAGATAGTTGTAGAGCACCACCACGCTCTGGGCGTTTCAAAATCACTGATTATGTAACTCACGAGCGGGGAATAAGTTCGCGAAAGGTTTTGAGCAAGGGTGGACTCGGGATATTTTTAAAGTTAGATCTATGATGCCTAAAAACGATGATGTATTACATTGAAGATTTGAATGGCGAAGAAGTTGGGGGCGGACTTTATGGCGAGGTGATGCAGAAAGTGGTATTTAATTTAGGTAAAAAAGTGTTTAAAATTGAGAAAATTTTCGGAAGTAAAGGTACAGGTTAGAGAAAGATATCTGGTGAAGTGGCTAGGGTACCCTGAAAGCTTCAACTCCTATATAAAAGCTCAAGCAATATTGAAACTTAAATAGTATACAGGTTAGAGAAAGATGTATATGGTGAAGTGGCTAGTGTACCCTGAAAGCTTCAACTCCTGTATAAATGCTCAAGTAATAATGAAACTTAAATAGTACACATAATGATGCCTAACCACTTCTACGTCACACTGCCTCCTCCTGCCTCTTTGGACGTGCATCCTGACAACACTCTCCAGCTTTTTAACAGAATTGCATGAACCTATCGATTTGGGGCGTGGGTCATACGAAGTCGGTTTGTGTGAATTTCAATTGACCACCAAGTTTTTAAGTATTGAGAAGAAACAGGCCGTTTTTCTGGTTCTTGGAAGACTCGATGAGTGTGAAAAATTAGGCATAACTTTAGCTGATACTAACGTTCAGCCTGGATTGGTGAGATGCAGTACTACAGTACAAAAGTAATACTAGGACCTGGTCATTATGACACAGCCTCGGATGTCGTGAGGGCTTTAAATAGGGGCATTGAAAGGTCAAACCTCACCCCGATTTACTTTTTGAAGTAAACAAAGAGACACCGGCCCATACTTTATTGCTAAAATGAATGGTTAGTAGAAATATTAAGGACAATGAACTGTTCGAAATTATACCTGAGGACAGATGCTGCGAGGCCTTCCAGAGAGACTTTTCATGAGTCAGCATGACTTATTGAGCTTATTGTACCAACTAAAATTATCGAAATTAGCCGGTAGACCCCCTCCCACGAGCATGTTATGTCACATCCCCGATCATAGAGGCAAGAGTTCAAGCATCACATATGAGGAGCCTCATTGTCAGTTGCACCTAACCTGCTAACCAGTATCTCAATATATATAAGTACGATTGAAGGGAAAAAATTTCCATTCGGCTACGGGAGCTTAGCCGTGAAGCTCCACTTCCGGTGTTGCGACAGAATGACACAGAGGCCATTTACCATCTACCGAGGGGTGAGGTACCAACGTGGAAGTGGCATCAGCTCAATTTTTTCGGCTATACTACGCACAACTGTGCCCTTACTGAAAAGTGGTGCCAAATATCTTGGAAAGAAGGCCCTACAAACAGAACTTAACACATTTGAAGATATAATGTTAGGCATCAAGCCTAAAGAAGCTTTCAGAAAACACTTACGCCGTACACGAGATGAAATCGTCGAAGATGCGAAGAGAAAAATGCGCGGTGAGGGTTTTAGAAGAAAGAAAAAACGGAAGGTTGCTAACTTGCTATAAGAGGAAGAAAGCGCACTGTACGAAGAGGAAAAAAAAGGAAAGCTAACCAGACAAATCGTGATGTAAAGCGGAGATGGACCTCAAAAAGAAAGGTTCTAAGCGTATGAAGCCGGTCGTGGACTTATTTTTTAACAACTAATATAAGGTAAATCTGTTACAGATGCCTCTCATAGCTGTTTGTACAACTGAAGTGGAAGGGTGCATTAACGGATGCCATGACTCATTTTATTCACCCTCACAATTCGGAATGCAAATCCGAGTTAAATATCTCTGATGTGCCTCCGACGCAAACAAGTATTGTGGAAACCGAATTCGTCACAATTCATCCTCTCAACGCTATTGGATCAACGACGGCACCTATAGAGTTCATTTCTTCGTGAGGTAGTCATTTTTTCGATCCTTCCAACGTATTTCTTTACATTAAACTAAGAATTGCGCATTCGATGGTACAGATTGTGAAGAGGGTTACGCAGTATACCCTGAAAACAACTTCCTACACACACCGGTAAGTCAATGTGATGTGTACCTAAATCAAACTAACGTTTCACCTGGAGCTAGCCATCACCATTATACAGCCTATTTAGAGACAGTTTTAAACTTTACGAGATGCAAAGGAGACATTTGGCTGCTGAGGGGTATTATACCCACCAGTTGATGGTCAGTGTAAAAAAATAAATAAAATTCTAAAAAGAAAATATACGATTGCTACGCCAGACTCCATTCGGACTTTTTATCGCAAGATAAGCTGCTTTTGAACGGTGTTGAAGTGAGGATTAAAATTACGCGGACAGCCCCCGAGATATGTTTAAATCTGGATGAGGGTAGCGACCAATCTGCCAAACCTGTTGTTGTGCGCATTTTAGATATGCAGCTTAGAGTTAGTCGCGTCAAGCTATCTGCTGCGAAGCAGATGGAAATTGCGAAGCGCTTCTTGAAAGATAGTTAAATACCCGATGAGACGCATACCGTCACGGCGGGTGTAACCACCAAACAGAAAATGTAGCCTTGGGTATTCTCCCACAGCGTGTTCTTATCGGCTTGCTCGACCATTAGTCCATGGTAGGCGGGTATAAGAAATCGACCTTCAAGTTCCAAAATTTCGGCTTGAAGATTATGAATTAATGGTGCATCTGTTGATGGGGCTTTGGAAGTGAAATACTCTACAGGACCCAAGTTTTCTTTATGTTCACGCGCATACCATAATCTGTCCCGCGATATTAATGAGGGTGATTTTTGGCTCAGGGGTCACTATAGACGAGTTTATAAATGCAGCATCTTCACATTTGATCTATCGCTTGACCAGTGTTGGAGCGCGAGCATACATCTGAATCCCCAGACGCACGGCAGTCTCGGTGTAAGATTTGAATTTGGTGAAACATTAGCCAACCCTATAAGTGTACTGTTTTACTTGGAAAGCCAGAGTGTCATCGAGATTGACCGCTTCCAAAGTGTATCTGGCGATTTTTAACCCTTTACATGCCAACGTTCCCATTTCGGGAACAAAATAAAATAGCTGTTTTTTTTTATATTTTCCAAAACTATCAAAATTTTTTACATTTCTGTCTTTCCGAATGTTGGTTTAATATATTCTAATGGTTATTTTAAAATTTTAGATTTTGTAAGTTGTTTTTGAACTGTTTGAAATTGTCGCTTTTTGCCGTTTTGTACTATTCTTTACCTAATTTTTTTTCAAACAAATTTTTGTCAGGATGCTAACGCCGATTCCTGTGCATCGACAGTGTGTTTTTTAGTGTATTATATACTTTTTTATGAGAATTTATCTAATTAGCTGTTCATAAAATTTTTATTTTGATGTTCCCAGAATGGGAACGTTGGCATATCAAGCTATAACAGTTGGAAATATTCACAAACGTCTACAAAACGTTTACGGACATGCAGTTGTTGATCGAAGCACAGTTGGACGCTGGTCTAAACGTGAGAGATCATTGGAGAGGGAGAGCCAGCCTCAGTGATGAGCCACGCACCTGTCGCCCGGCATCGGCTGTGACATCTCACTGTGCAACGTGGTAACTGCATCATTCGATCAAATCAGCGCGTCAAATACAAGGAGTTATTACTGGAGCTAGGAATTAGTGAAGGAAGTGTGAATACGATAATTCAGTAATTGGAATACTCAAAAGTGTGTTTACGGTTTGTTCCTCGCGAATTGACTGAATGAAGATCACAAAGTCCAGAGAAAAGAAATTGCTTCCGAGTCGTTGGTTCAATACAAGAAAGAAGGGGATGACTTCCTTTCACGAATTGTGACGGGATGAGACTTGGGTACACCACTTTGAACTTGAAACAAAACGACAATCCATGGAGTGGCATCACGCAGACTCCCCACGCAAGAAAAAGTCCAAATGGCTTTCTCTGCAGGAAATGTTATGGCCACCATCTTCTGGAACATGAAAGGGGTGATTCTGGTCGACATTATGAGAAATGACAAACAATCAACTCGGAGGCATATATTGCTACCCTACAGAGACTCCAGAGACGTATAAAGCGAGTTCGACCGGAGAGAAAAGTGGAAGAGGTCCTTTTGTACGATAACGCAAGACCACGCTACAGTTTGCAAACAAGAGAGGCCATCACAAAAACGCGCTTGACTGTGTTACCCCACTCTCCATAGAGCCCGATCTGGCACCTTCAGACTTTCATTTGTTTGGGCCAATGAAGGATGCTATTCGTGAGAGAAAGTTTCAGATGAGGTTGAGGAGGTTAAGAGGGGGCTCCAGCGGAACCCAACGGACTTTTACCAGCAAGGAATAAAGGCCCTTGTTTTGAGGTGGAGGAAAGCCATAGAAAAGGATGGAGACTGTGGAAAAATAAAAACTTGTAAAAAAGGTATGTAACTACTTGTGTACAAAGTTTCTGGAACTTACAAGGAAGCTTGGAAAGAAAAAAAAAAGGTGGGGCAAAATATATTGAGTGACCTTCGTAGATGACTCATAAAAATGAGTCAGAAATACATGTATCGCATGTTTATGATGCATTTATATCAATTATTGCGTCAATGCTGCAGTTGTGATGACAATTTTTTTACTTTCACCGTAATAAGATTGTATAAAAGCAACCCAGGAACATATTTCTCATCATTTGTCATATGAGTAGCAAGCAGTAAACATTTTTTGATTATGGAGGCTTCATCATTTTATATACAGGGCGTGCCAAAAAAATGTATACACACTTTAAATACTTATAAAGGCAGTGTTTATTAAAATACATTTCATTTTCAAAATGTAATAGAATCTACAGACATTATTTAATTGTTTTGTCAACGCCTGTTTTCAAACTGACGTCCGTTCTGGTCCAGGCACTGCTGATAACGCGAAGCAATGGAATCGCAAACATCACGAAACATTTCGTTTGGTATTTGTGTGCATTCTCGTTCAATGGCTGCTCTCAATTCAGCGACTGTTGCAGGTTTTATAGCGTAGACTTTGTCTTTTAAGTATCCCCATAAAAAAAAGTCTAGTGGTGTGAGGTCTGGTGAACGCGGAGGGTATTCTACGAAACCCCTTCGTCCAATCCACATCCACATCGTGCCAAGTACCACTCGCAATACTCCACTCTTCGGTCCGGATCATCTTCATTAATAGCATGGACTAATCTTGGAATGTAAATTTTCCATTGACAGCGCTTCAAAATGCGTTGGACAGACGATTCTGAAATTCCTACCTCACGACTCGCTTGCCGCACAGATTTTGTTGGACTTTGGTGATACGTTTCCAGTACTCTTTCTTGCTTTGTGGGGCTTGTCGATGTCCGTGGTCTTCCGGAACGCTTCTTGTGGACATTCTGAACAGTTCCATCGGCTTCAAACTTATCTCTAATTCGAGTGATGGTAAGTCGCGTTGGTGGATCTGTTTGAAACTCCCTCCTAAACTGTCTTTGCACTTCAACTGCGTTTTCACACTTCCAGTAGCATTTTAGAATGAATTTCCTTTGTTCAAAGCTTAGTCTGACTGCCATTATTAATTCTAATGGGTTTAACTTGGAAAGAAAGAAACATCAATTGAGCTATCAGCTGTTAAAGTGTGTATACATTTTTTTGGGACGCCCTGTATATACAGGGTGTCCCGTAAGTCTGGACCCATAGGGATTTATAATATATTTTTTTATTGTTATTATTATTTTATTATTATTATTTTTTTATTATTTTTTATTGATTTTTATTTGTGGGGCCACTTGAAAGCCAAAGTGTACGAGGTCAAACTTCAGAACATTTTCCACCTTAAAGCACGCATTGTGGAGGCGCGTCAAGAAATTTCTGCGACTGTGATTCAGAAAGTGCTGTCGCAGTGGAGATTGCGTCTTCAACTATGTGTGCGACACAACGGCGGACACTTTGAACAGATTATGTAATAAATTTTTGGACTATTTTGTAATTTTATTATTTTTCCCTATGGGTCCAGACTTACGGGACACCATATATATATATATATTACGTACTTTACTGTGTGACATAAATGCATCGTCTGTAATTATCTGCTTTAGGACTAGGTTTAATTATTTTATTTCATGATAAGGTTTTTTATACAAGTTATGAAAAATATAGTGTGTAAATTTAGAAGTGACATGTGACTGATTTTATTGTTTTGCAATCCTTTTTTTTTAGATCACGACCTTGTGTTTCGAAATTCCGTTTCCTTCAGACGGCGACAGAAGCTGCTGCAAATTCAAGCGCTCCTGAGGTAGTTGTTCTGCCTCCTGAAACGGGTAATCAGAACGTCGATAGTGATGAATGTGATGATGCAGTTTTTGATCAAGTTGGTTTGCCAAATGAAGTTGCTGTCGAGGTTGAACTGCATTTGAATGAAGAAGATGAGGATAGTGCCGAAACTGTAAGCTCTTCGCAAAGTAGTCCGCGCTGGCAAAAACTGAAAAGATTTCTTTGACCTCCCATTCTATTCCACATAAAGTAAGGGGAAGATCAGTGCGGTACGGATCTTACGAAATATTTCGTATATTTTTTACAAATGAGATTACATTTATAATGGAACAGACAAATTTGTATGCGGTACGAGACAAAAATGTTCGAGGCTTTGAAGTTAGCGAAAAAGAAATAAGAAAATTTTTAGGATTGTTACTAATAAGTGGTTATCATAGTGTTTCCTCTGAAAATGATTACTGGTCTACCAGTGTTGACATGGAAGCGCCTATATTTGCTAAAACAATGAGTAGAGAAAGGTGTAGGTCCATAAAACGATTTCTACATGTTGCTGATAATAATAATAATAATCTGGCTCAATCAAAAGTAGCCAAAGTGTTAGCACTACTTGAAATGCTTCGACATAACTTCCAACAATTTGGAACATTTCACAATTTCTAAGTATTGACGAATCAGTGATTGCATACCACGGCCATCACAGCGCAAAACAATCTATAAAAAACAAACCAGTTAGGTTTGGCTACAAAATGTGGATGCTGTGTAGTGCAGATGGGTTTCCTTATAACTTTTCAATATATTGTGGTAAAGAAAGTAACAGTACTACGCCTCTGGGATCTCGTGTTGTAACAGAAATGCTGCAACCCGTTGAGAATCCAAACCAACATGTGTTTATTGATAATTTTTTTACAAGCCATAATCTATTGACCGATTTGACTGAGCGCAACATCCGTACCTGTGGAACAATCTCTGAAAACCTGACTTGGCACTGCCCTCTTTTGTCTAAGTCGGAAATGAAAAAAAAGGAACGAGGGTCATTTGATTTTAGATGAGATGGAAAAGTGTTGTCCGTCAAATGGAACGACAATTCAGTTGTAACCATGGGTAGTAATTACTACGGCGTAACCCCAGTTCAAACGACGGAAAGGTGAGTAAAACAAGAACATGAGAGAAGGTCAGTCAACCGTTTATTATTTCTATGTACAATAAAGGAATGGGAGGGGTGGATGTTTGCGACCGATTGCTATCCTCGTATCGACCAAGATTACGCTCTAGAAAATGGTGGTGGAATATATTCTCGACTCTCTTGAATCTCTCTGTAATCGCTGCATTTAGATTTTATATGCATACTGTATAAACATCAAATGTAAACCATTTACAGTTCAGGAGAGCTGTAGCCCGAGCTTCGATAGCAACGCAAGAACAAAGGTTACGAATGGGAGCTCCATCTGCACCATCCAGCAATGCCTCTAGGTACGATAAAATTAATCATTTTATAGAATCTTGACCTCGGGGAAGATGCATTGTGTGCATGATAAATACCAGGATGAAGTGCACCAAGTGCGATAAAAGGATGCAGAAAGCATGTAGTGCAACATTTCATAAGTAAAATGTAAACAGTAAGGATCATACTTTGTATTATATATATATATATGTTCTTGTTCGAAATAAATTAAAAATTTGGGTATTTCTTTATTCTTTCCTAAATTTGGTCGGTGTACCGAAAATTCCACCCATGAAAATTCCACCCACGAAAATTCCCCCCAGTAAATTCCACCCCCAGTAAATTCCACCACCCAGTAAATTCCACCACCCAGTAAATTCCACCACCCAGTAAATTCCACCACCCAGTAAATTCCACCACCCAGTAAATTCCACCACCCAGTAAATTCCACCACCCAGTAAATTCCACCACCCAGTAAATTCCACCACCCAGTAAATTCCACCACCCAGTAAATTCCACCCACCCAAAGAAAGTTACTTGCATCCAGCTACATATATTTATAGAAGCACGAATTAATATAAGTGTACAGTAACTATGGTGTGTGTGTGTGTGTGTGTGTGGAAAGACCGCCCATATCAGAGTCATAATTGAAGCTCTATAGTTAGTTTAAAGTTTAGTTTTGCACGACCGTTCATAGTGTTAAAAACCTCTGATTTCTGTCCCCACAGTATGGCTTTGACATTCATTACAAGTGAAAAGGGGAAAAGAAAACTGTGCGATGAAGAGAACTATATATACGAGAAACATCAAGATAACAGAGATAAAACGAAAACTTACTGGCGATGCGAGCTTTTTTATAAGGGTTGCAGAGCCCGAATTCATACTCTTTACAACTGTGATGAGCCTACGATAATTTACTGCTCAGGTACGCATACTCATCAAGTGTCAAGTGCACAAGTGGAAGCACGGGAAGCCGTAAATTCAATGCGTGCTGCAATCCAAACTGGCGGAACAACATCTTCAAGGGAAGTAATAGCAGCTGCTTCAGAGCCACTAGGCGAGGGAGCAAGATCGCGGTTACCAACTCTTCCAACCCTTTCTCGTAATATTCAAAATTGGAGACGTACCGCTCTTGGAGTTCCGGCGATTCCAACACGTCGCCAAGGTTATGAAATTCCGGATTCATTTAAATTTTTTCACGATTCACTGTTCTTGGCCTTCGATAGTGGTGTCGACGACTCAGACCGAATCTTAATATTTGCAACAGAAGCTGGCTTAGATGACTTAGTAGCAAATAAGTCCTGGGCATGTGATGGCACGTTCAAATCATCTCCAAATCTTTGGACCCAGCTTTTCACGATACATGCTATTATGGGAGATTCTTCTTTCCCACGTGTGTACGCTTTGCTTCCAAATAAACATGAAGTGACTTATCGAAGACACTTTTCGGCTATTCGTGATCTTCGCCCAAATAGTCAACCATCTGACTATGATGGATTTTGAGACAGCTGTACACAATGCCTTCACAACAGTTTTTCCAGATACATCACTTTTTGGTTGTCTGTTTCATTTCGGTCAATGTTGTTGGCGGAAAATATGTGACCTTGGCAAAAAAGTGCAGTACAACACTGATGCTTTCTTTGCTCTTAAAATGAAATGTTTTACTGCTTTGGCATTTCTACCTACCGAAGATGATGTTGCTGCGTTTGAAAATCTCTCTGATGATGAAGATATACCCGCTGAATTTATTTCATATTTTGAAAGCACCTATATTGGTATCGAGCGGGGAAGAGGTGCCCGACGCAGAAGAGGGGAACCTATTTTTCCCTATCAAGATGTGGAACATACGAGAGCGCGTTTTGCGTGGCCTTCCCCGAACAAATAATGCTTTAGAAGGTTTCCACAGTGGGTTACGTTCATCTGTGACTAGCATGCACCCAAATTTGTGGAAGCTATGTACTGCATTGCAAAAAGAAGAAGGCCTCACACAAACAAAAATTGTGCATTTTCGACGAGGTGATAAGAATCCGAAAAGAAAAACCTCTCAGATCATAAATGAAAGACTGAAGAGACGAGTGGAGCGCTATAATAATACAGATAGTTTAGAGTTCCTCAAGAACGTTGCATACAATCTTCATTAAACGTCGAATAATTGTTTTTTACTATATCTTTTACTTATAAATCTTTTACTTTTTACTTTAATAAATTTGAAATAAATCTTTTACTTTTTACTGTAATAAATTTTTAATAAATTTATAAATAATAATACACATTTTAAACAAACTAATTTTCTTTGGGTGGGTGCAATTTTCTGTGGGTGCAATTTTCTGTGGGTGCAATTTTCTGTGGGTGCAATTTTCTGTGGGTGCAATTTTCCTTGGGTGCAATTTTCCTTGGGTGCAATTTTCCTTGGGTGCAATTTACTGGGGGGAATTTTCTTGGGTGGAATTTTCATGGGGGGAATATACATGGAACCATTTGGTCATAGCAATTCTAAGAGAACAAAAAAAAAAAAATTCAGCGTTTATTAAATTTGACCTTAAAACGTATAGCTTAATATGCCAGCGTTCCCATTTTGGGAACAAAGAAAGCGATGAATTTTTTTTTTTTTTTTAAAGTTCTAACGAAATTTATAAAGCTGGTAAAGAAGACTAATATATAATATTTTCAAGGTTTTGCTACTATTGCATCATGTAGCCACCTTTAAAGGGTTAAAAATAATGGATGAAATGACGATACGCGAAGTTATGATGCAGGATTGTTTCACACGAAACATATTCGTTGGGACTTGTACAAAAAATGAAAAATTGAAACGTCTCATTATGAAAAAAAAAACCTCAGTAAACACCGCACCGACTCGATTGGTAGCCCGGGTACTCACTAGTTCGCGATATGTTAGAAATAGAGAATGTGTCCATTGT
>JAJOZX010003815.1:305000-435000 GCA_023014485.1 Bathynomus jamesi
AAGACTTTGTTAGTGCAAATACAAAATAATTTTTAATAGACTTGGTTTACCATCAACGTTTCTTAATAAGAACTCTGAAGAGTGGAATGAAGATGACTGCTACAACAACGTAAAACAAGTCATAAGAAAAATTCAAGTTGTTAATGACAATGCAGAAAGAGGAGTTAGATTAGTCGATGAATACAACAAACTAATCACAAATGATGTAGAACAGAAACAGTATCTCCTCCAAGTGGTAAAGAAATATAGAGCTGCTCTTCCAAATAAAAACAAAAAGACATCATCATCATTAAGAAATTAACAGTGAAATATAATGAACAAAAGGTTATTATTATTACGGGTCTTATTATTATTACAGAAGAACTGTCAGTTTGAAAATGTAGAGTGGTTATGATAGGCCTACCGGGGAACTTCCACTTAAAAGAAAAAGGTAACCCGCCGTATGCTTTACCTCAAGGGTAGTGTGAAACCATATATTTCTTATTTTGTGTCTGATTTTCAACTTAGGTAGCTACCCCTAAAAATTATTTTTTTGATTAAAAGTTTGGATGTATTACTTTTTTACCAAATTAAACAATCAGAAGGTGCCCGCAAAAAAATTCCCCAAATTTTTTTGCTCAATTTTTGAATCACCCTAAATTTTATATATATATATATATATATATATATATATATATATATATATATATATATAATATATATATATATATATATATATAATATATATTTATATATATATATATATATATATGAAAATTATTTCACGAAAGTGATGAATAAAACCACGAAGGAAAGGAAACACAAAAAGGTGCTCAAGCGCTTTCGTCTAATGACATCCTCAGGAACAGTGAAGTACATAAAAGGTTACGGCCTATATATAGGTTACAGAAAAAAAAAAAAATAAATAAATAAATAAACATACATACATACAAACATATATATATATATATATATATGCAATAAACAGAGAAGTAAAAATAAAAATTAAAAATTAAAGGATTAACAAAGAGGCATACAGATTTGTAAGGAAAAATATCGATTTTTAGCACAAGATCAAATGAATTATAAAAATACAAATTTATACTGGAAATCTGCCCGGGTTTTAACACTGCCTTTTATAGTCAAGTTTCGATATATATAAAAATAAAATGAAGATTTAACGTTAATAAAGTAGCATACAAGTTTACCAAAGATTTAGCGTCCTACCCTTTTTATCTAAATCTGTTTTGAAGGAATTCAAAACAACAGGATCGAGTTGAAAAAGACCTTTGCTTATGTTGAAGTTATTTGAAAGTTGGATAATGGCAGACTCAAGAATATTTCTATTAACAATGTTGCTAGAGTGAAATAAAACTGAAGCATTATTCCAATCAATACAGTGGGATAACTCTGACAAATGGACAAAAAGAGCACTGGACAACTGTCCTGTTCTAACGGAATATTGATGCTGTTTTATACGTGTGTGCAAATCCTTTCCCGTCTGACCTATGTAAAGGAATCACATTGTTTACACCCAATTTTATAGATAATGCCTGAATTATTGGTAGGGCTATTTTTTACTATGATATTTTTCACAATATTGTTATATGAAAATACTACATTAATATCCAAAAGTTTAAGTACATTAGCAATGCCTAAAAAGCCCGGGAAAAAATGGAAGTACTAAAATATTTTTTGACAAAGTACGAGTGTTGTTATTGACACGATAGAAAGTTCGTTTTGCCTTGTTGAGACAAGATTCCATAAACGCAGATGGATAACACAGATCACTTCCAATACCGTTGATTTTTTCCAATTCGGCATCGATGTATTCCGGACTGGCGATCCTAAGGGCGCGGAGAAACATTGATGAAAAAATGGCCTTCTTAGTGGGGGTGTCATGTCCCGAGTAAAAGTGTACGTAGGACAAATTGTTTGTTGTTTTCCGATAGATACTAAACTTAAAACCTGGGCTTTCCCTATGTACACGCACATCCAAAAATGGGATTGAATTGTCTTGTTCCACTTCTAAAGTAAACTTAATGGAGGGGACTTGATCATTTAACTGAAGGAGGAAGTTATCCAGGTCACGATTCATGGGCCAGATACACAAAATATCGTCGACGTACCGCAACCAAGGGATGCCAACCCCCAGGATTCTCGGAATGTAAGTAATTTCGAAAAACTCCATATAAATATTGGAGAGGAGAGGCGATAAGGGGTTGCCCATGGCCATCCCAAACACTTGTTGATAATACTCGTTATTGAAAGTGAATTTACAGTCTTTGATGCAAAGCTTAATAAGTTCCAAAACAATGTGTGAAGGTAGTGGCAGGTCATACTTATGTAATTCTTGGGAGAGAAAGTCAAGCATATCGTCTATTGGCACTTTTGTAAACAATGAACAAACATCAAAACTGATCAATCTATCGTTAGTTTCAGTACGTGCATTATTCAATTTTTCAGTAAGATCCATGGAATTTTTTACATGTGAATCAGAGATAGTTCCGAGAATGGGGGACAAGACTTTGACAAGCCATTTGGAGAGTTTATAAGTAATAGAGCCCACCGAGCTACTAATAGGGCGCATAGGGTTGCCAGGTTTGTGGGTTTTAATAAGACCGTAAAGGTAGGGCAGAGAAGGTGAAGTGGACATGAAAAGCGGAATTAAGTCCTTATGATCTTTGAGAATGCGTTTCAAGCCACTATTAAATAATTTGATGACGTCATCCCGCGGGTTCTTCCTAAGTTTGCTGTATGTGGCGGGGTCCTGGAGAAGCTCGTTCATCTTTCCGATGTAGTCCACTTTGTCCATAATAACTATGGTGTTAGCCTTGTCTGCTTTAGTAATATGGAGCCCACATAGCCATCTACGCATGGCTGGTCGAGGACTTTGCACAAGAACCTGTCCAGTTGGTTCTTGAAATTATTCAGGTTGGTGTGCTGGAGGTTCCTCAGTTCTATCAGCAGCACGTTAAAGAGTTTTGGGCCTCGTATTCCGAGGGCATTTTCCACCTTCGTTTTCACGTCTCCCTGTTTCACCGCAGCAGCTTCTCATTCCAGCGTGTTTCTGTTTCGTTTCTAAAGTTTGGGACACATTCCCGGAGTATTTTCCATATGTATGTAATGTTTGCAGTGTCTGGTTTCCTGTATGGGCTCGTGAGTAATGAGGATACTCAATTAGTAGTAGGACTAACATCTTCTATAATATTAGAATGATATTTGCTTTTTTGCTATGAAAGCTACTGCAAATAATTCCCATTACTTTTGCAGCTGTTGTAATTTTAATATTACAGTGTTCTCTGAATTTTCCATCCAATGACATTATTACTCAAAGATCCCTGACTTGTGGGTTTGGTGTTATCTGTTTGGCTGGCAGTGTTTTTTATCCTTTTTTCTGTGGCACCTTGTTGCCATATTTTACAGGATGGAAATTTTCTTCGTTGAACTTCATATTGTCTTTCGCTCACTTGAACAATGTTTCGATGTCGTTTTGTAATTTTTCGATGTCTCCTTCATTTGATATGCAGATATTAATGACGTGTCGCGGATGACACAAAGATATATAATTCATTACATATCTCTGTCATCCAAGAAACACTATACGACACTGTCATTCATATCTGCATCAGTGTCTGGCATCATTATTATAAACATACATGCCAACTATTCAGTTTCCTCAAAATTTTCTCAATTTTTACTGTCACATTCCGTGTTTCCCTTTTTTTTTCATGATAAATTCAGACATCTTGAAATATTTATTTCATTTAAAATAAACCTTTAAAAAAGCCGCTTACTTGCGCCGTACATACCCGTCTTCAGTCCGTATATGCTCTTAGCAGCTACTAAGAACATTATAAAAGAACACGTATGAAAAGTAATGTTTGTGTCTGTTATTCTGTACTATAATATATTGGTGGTTTTCAATAAAACCTCGAATCTTGAATCATACTTTTTTTCGTCCTTGATTTCCTGGTTTTCGATATATCCATGTTGGCAACTCTGTTATAAACAGCGAAGGAACTAATACTGGATTAGGTGAACAAAATCGAATTTCATAATGGCGACTTCTTTGCAAATATCGGCTCCAATACTGCTGCTGCAGCAGCAGCCTCGATCCCAATTACAGACCCTCACTATCGACAATACATGCCACGACCAAATCCGAACTAATTTTTTTTATCTAATCCCACCATACGATATCCAGCTGGCAATAAAAAAATCTAAAAAGTAAAGATTCTGACATCAATATAATCCCGGTAATACCACTCAGTAAGCTAATGAATGAATCAGTAACACAGTCTAAAGGAAGTCAGAATATGCCCTATATTTAAGTCGGGGAAACCCAAACACCCAATCCAATTATCGCCCCATTTTCGTATTGCGAACTTTAAAAAGTAATTTGAAAAAATCGTGTATAATGAACTTAATAAATTTTTAATCAAATACGATATTTTAACTAAAACACAATTTTGGTTTAGAAGTGGACATACTATTAGAAAATGTGTATCAGAACTTAAATAACAAAAAACACGCTGCCTTAGTCTTCCTTAACTTGTCAAAAGCATTTGATACACTTTCACATGAAATCTTGTTGAATAAACTTCACATATACGGAATAAGAGGAAATATCCCTGATTGGTTTAAATCATATCTGTCAAATTGTCGTCAGTACATAATATTAAAAGATACTTTATCTGACAAGTTGATGCTAACTAGTGGAGTCCCACAAGGACCTATTCTTAGCCCATTACTATTTCTAATTCACGTCAACGATTTTCATCTCTCAGCCACATTAAATTGCGTACAATACGCAGATGATACCACATTTACTTCTTCCCATCATAACACAGACTTTATGATTAATGAAACGAACAGGCAATTATATAATGTGTATAAGTGGATGTGTGCTAATAAACTTTTATTGAACCTGACAATCATCGTATGATTATTACCACAAAATATATTAATATAAACTATTGAATAAAAATTGTGGATATTACTCTTGTAAGAGTGAATGAGGTGAAAGTACTTGGCATTAATTTAGACGAAAAACTGAATTTCAAGTCGTGTACAATAGGGTGGAGTGTATTTTTATGAAAATCAATATTTCAAAAATCAGGGGTGCTAGATAGTTGTCAAATGTCTAAAAATGAACATTGGTAGTGGTTTTGGGTGGTTGCAAGTGATACTGCATCATCAACCACACCCTATATGTACCACATCCATACGCAACTGTAAAAAAACCTGTATTTTGCCTATTTTGGGTTCTATAATAGATAGAAACACAATCTAAAAACGGTTTCTTATGATTTTTTTTTTATGCCGAGACGGATAAAATTATTTCCAGAAGTGTAAAACAGAGTTTTAACATTTTCATGAAAAAAGTAATGCATATTGACCATATATTGCAAATTTACACTATAAAATTTCATCAAATAAATGAATCTAAACAAATTTTTGCTTTGTATTAAACTTTTTTATCAGTTTACAGGATTTTATACACTGCCGGATCATGCCTCAGTCACAAGCTTGATATGGCGTTCTACCACTTGATTGTGGCATGGCTGTTTGAACTTCAAAGGATTTTTTCTAATGTTCGCAAGTTCATTTGATGTAAGATGGGTAACTATTGGAGGCTCTGCTGTCAAGTTATCAAGGTTACTTATCTTGTCATACGATTTAGCATTTTCATTGATTATAGGCACCTTAAATTTCCTGAGAGTGCGGTCTCTTGTATAACTCAAACTGTCATAATCATCATCATTCACATCATCCTCAACTTCCAAGTCTCCGCCGGTGAAATCCATTTTGACTCTGATGTCCTGGGTTGTTTTCTCTACTTCACCCCTCAGTGCCAGGATCTTATTTAGTGCAATGTTTCTTCTCTCCTTGTCCTCATCACCAAGCATTGATATTATAATGTTTTCGGGGTGAGCAAAAAAAGCATTCCTTCTTAAGGTTTTTAGGGCAATGTCTTTTACGTTCTTATTAGGAAACTTGGAGATTCTGCTCAGCATTGAAAAGAAGTTTCTTGAACCATCGGTCACTGAGTGATTCTTCTTGATTTCAAACGGAACTCAGCAACAGTTATCAATACTGAATTCGGCTTTTTCTGTGAAACACAGAATCTGAGTATTCTACAACCTAATGTCAGCCATCTTGAGTGATTTAATGGCCCAACTTCTAAAAGCTCAAGGTCCTTTTCAATAGTCCCTAGCATGACTGCCATGCATATTCTATAAGCACAGTATTGGTCACGACTGAGATCATCAATTACATCATTGGGCAATATAGCGAAATTCTGATTTCTGATTGGCTTAAATTTGACAACATCCCATTCAGAAACCATACCACCTAGCTGTTTTCCTATTGGCCCTGAAAAACTATCAGGGCTCTTCGTAGTCCCATCGAGCTCCATGAAAACATGACGAAGAGGTAGCTCGTTACAATGCAAGAGGCATATGATCCTTTGCAGTCGTCTTCCAATAAGCTCTTCAAAGACTGATCGTCCCTGAATTATGTCCAGTCATCACTGCAGTTCCATCTGACCCCATGACTTGCAGGTTGTTTTCCAGATCAGTGTCCTTCACTGCTTCATAGAGACTTAGTGCAATTGGTACATCGTTCCCATTCTCTGGGGGTAACATGTGTCAGATAATATCCTCCTGAAACATTTTAAACAAAATTTAAGGAAATAATAAATGTATTTGAGATCAGTAGATTACCAGGTATGACCAATGAACATATATAACTATCGCATAGTTCTTACTCCTTAATGTTACTAAGACCAAATTTATGCTATCCACTAAAAATTTAAAACATACCATACAGAAAACAGTGGCTTACCCGGTTCTCCGACGATAACATAGTGCTCTTCTACTTTGGTTTGTTGATAATGTCGCCCCTCTAACTCTGTAATTGTCACAGTACCATCCTGTCGGCCATCAACATAAATGCTGTCCACTAAACCAAAGAATACTTCTTCCTCAGCTCTGATCTGTTCACGGTACTTACACCGTTGCCTTCATAGTTTACTGCTGTATTAATGAAAATTGTTTACAAATTTATAAGGCTGGAGGTAGCACTGATAAACAGGAATATGTACAACAGGAAACAATGAACAGTGATGGGCTAAATACACTGACTTTTATGCCTGAGCCCAATATATTTGAAATTTATTTTTCCATGTTACAATGTATAATTAAATAAAATTACTTTACTTCTTTTTAGTAGTAGTAATTGTAATTTTGTTAAAAAAGCTCAGGAAATGTGGATGAAAATGTAATCATGATAATTTTGAAATTTTACCTGTCAATGACGTTAGTGTTGTCATCATCAGTGATAATGTCAAAATCTTTTAAAACTGCTGACGCTACCGCTGCACCTTTTCTGTCGGAAATTGAATACCTGCAAGATTGTATTTTGAAGTTGAGAAAAATGATATCCATTTTAAGTCTACCGAAATGACATGGCACATACAACTAAGTACAGTTATTAAAGAACAATCACAATTCACAAGTGCTAATTTACCTATCAACAGCTCTGCACAGGTTCTCCAGATCTTGGTAATTACAATGAGAGGAACCAGCAGGCTGTGGATCATCTCGAGAGTCTTCTGATGGAGTTTCGCTAGAGCTACCAATAGACTGTCTGGTTGAGGTTGTGATGCACTTGCCTCTTCTCTCCGGCTTCGTTCACTGAACAAATAGTATGACTAGATGACTAGATTTACTATGCCAATATATATATATATATATATATAATAATAAAAAACATCAAAGGTTTAATTAAAATGGTTCAAGTCATGATATACTCTCTGACTAACTATAATTCCGCTCGGTGTTTGTCAATTATTCTTCTCCTGTATCTGACATCTGCCTCTGTGAGCTTTTCCTCAAATCTTTAACAGTATCTTAGCCTCACAGATTTTTGATTCTCATAGAAGGAGAAATCATCCTGAGTCATCCTCAGTTTAAACTCCTCCAATTTTCGTCGTTGAGAAAGATCCTCAGAAAAAATATCAAATAAACAATCAAGCTCTTTGAGAAACAATTCTAGTTTTGCCAAATAGGTTGAAACTCTCTTTGTGACAGAGTATCAATGAAACCTGTTGATGCATTTTCGAAGTTGAAATATTAAAAAAAATCTATTATTTTCTTAATTAGGAATTAAAAATTGTGGTCACATATCGCTTAAATATTTTTTAGTTTAGAAATTTTGGCTGAAATAGATAAATTAATTCACTGGTGTACAGAGCACATCACAACAAAATTATATTTAAAATAAAAAATGTAGTATTGGCTAAGAAGACATTCTTGATATTAATTTAGTACTACCCAGGATAGAAAGTTATGATGACTTACCATGAAAAGTCTGCTGCTAGTTTGTCCACCCTCGTCTCAATGGTGCGCAAGGATAGTGGATAAACATTACACCAAATCCAGTGTTTCCTCAACTCATCTGCAACTTTTGTGATGTTTTCCTTGGGTTTCCAGTTTGGCTCCTTAAGTAGACGCTGAACAACTTGTCCAGCGGTAGGTAATTTTACATTAGGAAAACTGTCAATGGATGGAAAACTATGGCCACCGTGTAAGACTTTTTTTGTCTGGCTTCTACGTTTCATAAGTAACTAAAAATCTTGAAGATGTTAAACTAGTGTTAATTGAATAGGTTATAAAAATTCTAACCCCCTCCCCGCGGGCGGTCTTTCTGGGGTGGATCGCCCGCGGGCTCCTGCCTCCATGTGGCGAGGGGGGTCAGCCGCGGCTGGGGGCCCTGCCGGGTCCCCCGCCCGGTTGCGAAGTAGACTTTTAACATACCCTGCTATCCTACAGCCCCCTCTTTCCTGTCTTCCCCTCTTTCCTGTCTTCCCCTCTTTCCTGTCTTCCCCTCTTTTCCCTCTTCCTTGCCCCCCTCTGTTTTTTTTCTGCTTTCTCTTTTCACTTCGCGCGCCCCGTGGGCTGCCGGGGCTGGTCGCTGGGGGTCTCGCTCCCATGGCCGGGGCCGGACTAAGTTGGCTGGTAGGGTGCCCGGGCCTGGGACCCTGGGGGGCCTTGGTCTTTGCTGCCGGCGGGGGAGAACTCTCGATGCTGCAAGGGCCCCTTTTGAAACGGGGGTGCCCGCATGGGACGAGGCACCCACCCCCCGCCGGCGTGCGCTTGGTCCCCTTGGGCCCCGGGTAATCGGTTCCCCGCGGCCCCGGGCGCGAAACAATAAAATTTTTTGTATGGAAACATTTACAAATCTAATGGACCTCGTTGACGACCCGGCTTGTGCATATGACCTCCCTCTGACTACCTCTTTGGACCGTGGGTCTGGTAAGGGCAGTCGGCAGCCCTCGCCCACCCCGTCTGCTCTTCTTGCCGACACCTCCTCTCCCTCTCTTCCCCAGGCTCGTGGCGCCGCTGCCCGACCCCCGCCAGTAGCGGATGGACCTGCAGTGGACCCCCCGACCCCTGGATCCCCCCATATTCCACGTCCCGATAGGGACCCACCTGCTTTTTCGCCCTCAGGTGGGAAGCCCGCGGCCCCGGTCGCCTCCCACTCCGGTCGGGCCTCATCGCCCCCGGCCCCCTCGGCCCCTGGGGGACGTGGGACCCGACGTCGCCGTCCGCCTTTCTCGTCTTCCCGCCCCCTCGAAGTTCCGGTGGTGTTTGGCCAGACGGCTTCACTCGGCCTTAGGACGATGGACAAGTTCCTCGTCCTCCGCCCCTCCTCCTCCAAGCCCCTCCCCACAAACCACGAACGCCTCTTTCGAGCGATCCATGGGAAGACGGGGACGGCGCGTTTTGACCTTCGGCCTCAGAGGGATGGCTCCATTTTGATAAGGTCGCGTTCCTCTGCCGAAACCTCCTCTCTGCTCGCTATCCCCGATGTCCTGGGCTGCGGGATCACGGTGACTCCCCACCCCCGCCTCAATCAGTGCCAGGGCACGATCTACGCTGCTCGTCTTCTACCCATCCCGGTGGAGGACCTCCAGACTGACCTCGCCTCCCAGGGTGTGGTGAGAATATACCGTTTTCCGACAGATCGCGATCCCCATCCGTCCCTTCTCCTCGCCTTCTCCTTACTTTTGACTCACTGGTGCCCCCCGTTTCGGTATTCTGGGGCTTTGGTGAGAGACGAGCATGCGAATTCTCGGTTCGGCCATACGTGCCAGATCCTACGCACTGTTTTCAGTGCAATAGGTTTGGCCACGTGAGCAGTTCCTGCCGTCAGCCGGCCCCGTTGTGTGTCCGCTGCGGCGGCCCTCCCCACCCCTTGCCCTGTACTGCTCCGCCTTCCTGCACCAACTGTCATGGACCGCACCCTGCTTCATCCCGCTCTTGCCCGTCCTTCCTCTTTGAGAGGGAGGTTCGGGCCCTCTGTTCATCAGAATTTCTCAGCGCTCGGGAGGCGCGGGACCGGTTGCGTGGCCGCGAGGCCCGGCGTGGTACCTCGTACGCCGAGGCTCTCCGTCCCCGGCCGCCGCCGGCCCAGACCCCGTCCTCACCGGCGGTTCCCGACGCGCCTCCACCCACCGTGTCCGCTACTCCCTGTCTATCCTCTGCCGCCCAGCGGACTCCCGCCGCGGCTCCCTGTACTACCAGCGCGTCCCCACGTGCTTCGTCGGCAACCCCCCCTGCCCCTTCTACGCCCTCTCCACCGGCGCTTTCGGCCACCCCCATTCCGGACCGTGACTCGCCGTCACCCATGCGGGCCGCACGGCGGAGGGGAACGGGCCGCAAGCGCCGCGCCAATAGTGACCCCGAAAGGTTCGAGGCCATAGGCCTCGCATCACCTTCCTCTCCCAGACACAAACGCCCCCTTCGCCCTACCATCCCGGTGTCCTCACCGTCCCCGCTGCGCAACCGTTATGGACGCTCCCCCCTGGGGTCCCCGACGACCCTCGTGGTGGGAGCGGAGATACATCCCTCACCGGTTCGGTCGATGGACCCACTGGAGGGGGAACTCGCCCGCCTGGTCGCGTGGGTGGGATGTGCACGCCCCCGCGCGTGACCTGCCCCACCTCTCTCCTTGACCTGCCTATGCATCCGGGTGAGGTATCCTTTTCCACTCCCCCTTGTAGTCCAGCCTCCCCTGCACCTCCGGTGAAGGGAGGGGCCTTCTGGATACCCCTCACGTCCCATTCTCTGCATCGCTCTCCCCCGGGCGTCCGGGTGACTCCTCTTCAGGAGGATTTGCCGGCGTCAGGTTCCACATCGCCCCCCCGTCGGGGTGACCCTCGCCTTCGCCCACGTTCGGCGTCCCCCGTTGAGCCCCGGGACTTTCCAATCCCCTTGTTAATCTCGGGCCGCCCGATCGGCCCACCCACCCCATAACCATCCGTTTCGCAGACTTTCCTACCCCTCCATATACTTCGCTCCTGCAGTGGAACATCCGCGGGCTCCTGGTAGGCCTCGAGAGTCTCTCTTCTCTCCTGGCCTCCAGGTGTCCGGCGTGTTTCTGCCTTCAGGAGACGATGCTGGGCTCCCGTTCCCTCCCTCGAGTGTCCGGCTACTGCGGGCTCCCTTCCCCGCCTCTCGATGGGGCGGGTAGGCGGGGCTCCGCGGTCTTCGTGCACCGCTCCGTCCCTTTCCGCCCCCTCCCGCTCCGTACTGTCTTGCAAGCTGTGGCCGTGCGCCTTTGTGGCGTCAGCTCACGGTCTGCTCTCTTTACCTCTCCCCTAACCTCTCCCCTACCTAATTCTGCAGCTTCCCCGCCCTTTCCTGCTTCTCGGGGACTTCAACAGTCGGGACCCTGCCTCGGGGGACGTTTGCTCCACCTTTCTCTCCGGGACCCTTCTCTCCCTTATGGATGAGCTAGAGTTCACCTTTCTGAACGATGGCTCCCCAACCTGCCTCCACTCGGCCCATGACAGTTTCACCTGTATTGATCTTTCCCTGGTTTCCCTCGATATCGTGACGGAGTTCACCTGGGAGGTCCTGCCGGATTCTTCCGACAGTGACCATTTCCCTGTGTGTCTTACCCCAACCCGTCTCCTCCCACCCACCTCTGTCCGCCCGCGCTGGCTGTTCGCCCGAGCGAAATGGGCCTCATACACGAGGTGCACGGCGATCTCGCCGTCCATTCCTGCCTTTCCCTCCGTTAGTGAGGCCCTCGCCTTTCTCGAAAGCAAGATCCTCTCGGCTGCCACCAGTTGCATCCCCCGTACCTCAGGCTCCCCCAGGCCGCGCAGCGTCCCATGGTGGACCCCAGAGTGCTCCCGCGCCGTGCTGGCCGTCGCTTCTACCGGACCCGCCAGCCGGAGCATAAGATGGCGTTTCAGCGCCTGAAGGCAGTGGCCCGTCGGGTCTTGAAACTAGCCCGGCGTACCTCCTGGCGGAGTTACGTGTCCGGGATCTCCTCCTCGACTGTTTGGCGCAAGGTGCGTAGCTTTGAGGGGACCCGTGTCCCCCCTTGACCCCCGGTCCTTCGGGTCGGGGACGACGAGTTCGTGTCCGATCCGGAGGCCGTCGCGAACGCACTCGCGGCGCACTTCGCAGCCATCTCCGGTTCCGATTCCCCCCACTCCCGCCGCGACCCACCGGAATTTCCACCTCATAGGGATGACCCCTATAATCACCTCTTCCACATGACAGAGCTTCGGGAGGCCCTCCGCCCCCGGCCCCGATAATATCCCTATGACTTGTTACGGCACCTCCACCCCTCTGCTCTCAGCTTTCTACTGGACCTCTATAACCGGATTTGGTTGGAGGGTTCATTTCCGGACCGGTGGCGTGAGTCCATCGTCGTCCCCATCCCGAAGCCCGATAAAGACCCTTCACTCCCGTCGAACTATCGCCCCATTTCCCTAACATGCTGTGCCTGCAAGGTGATGGAGGCGATGGTCGCCTCGCGGCTGTCCTTTCCCTTGGAGGCGAGTGACCAGTACCCTGCTACCCAGGCTGGTTTCCGGCGCTTCCGGTCTACCACCGATCCCCTCCTTCTCCTTAGCCATGACGTGCAGGAGGCTTTCTCCCGGCGTCAATTTGTACTCGCCGTCTTTTTCGACCTCCAGAAGGCCTACGATACTACCCGGCGGAGCGCGGTCTTCGACTGCTTACGCTCCCTGGGTTTCGTAGGCTTTCTCCCTTCCTTTATTTATAACTTCTTGTCCGCCCGTTCTTTCCGCGTCCGCATCGGTTCTACCCTCTCTGACCGCTTTCTGTTGGAGGAGGGTGTCCCTCAGGGTAGTGTCCTTAGCGTCTTGTGTTTCTCACTCGTGATGAACACAGTCGCTACGGTCCTGCCTACATCCGTTCGTAGCTCCCTCTATGCCGATGACCTGGCTATCTATTGCTCTGGCCGCCTCCCGTCTTTGGCTGAACGTCGGCTCCAGCTAGCCATCAACGCGGTTGTTCGCTGGGCGTCCTCGGTTGGCTATGCTTTCTCACCCTCTAAGTCTTCCAGTATGTTTTTCCGTCCTCGGCGCCTCCGTCTGTCGCATACCTTCGCCCTTACCCTTGCCGGCACTCCTCTTCCCCTCGTCCCATCCGTTAGATTCCTGGGTATGACCCTCGACGGATTTTTCGGTTGAGTTCCACACCTTAGGCGGTTGCGGCAAACATCTCGCCGCACCCTTTCCCTTTTGGGTCATCTGTCCCACACGACCTGGGGGGCGGACAGGCGTACTCTGCTGCGCCTGTACGCCTCCCTGGTGCAATCTCGTGTCGACTACGGCTGTGTGGTCTACAGCTCCGCCTCCTCTCCGGCACTCCGTATGCTGGATCCTCTTCTCCACCGTGGCCTTCGCCTGGCGTCGGGTGCCTTCCGCTCGTCCCCTGTCGTTAGTCTTCAGGTGGACTGTGGACACCCCCCCCCCTGCCCCTTCGCCGGGGCCTTCTCATGGCGAAGTGTTACCTTCGCATCTGCCGCCTTCCGATGTCCCTACTCTTCTCCGCGATCTCCCAGGCGCTACCCCGGCCTGACACGTGGCATTTCGCTGCCTCTCTGGCCGAGATTTTCTCGTCCCTGGGGATCCCCCCACCCTCTATTCTGCCGTTCTCCTTCGATCTGTCGCCCCCCCTGGCGGACCACCCCTATCTGCCGTTGCCAGGCGCTTCGTGGCCTGTGTAAGGAGTCTCCTCCTACCGTCCTCCGGTCTTCTTTTCTGGCCCATCTTCCCGTCCATTCGGACGACGTTCCCGTCTACACCGACGGCTCGCGCTCCCCTGCAGGTGTCGCGGCCGCCGTCTTCTCTCCGTCATTGTCACCTACCTCCCGGGGTATCCCCCTGCCGGTTCAGGCCTCCATCTTTTCCGCGGAGCTCTTTGCCCTTCTGGAAGCCCTCCGTCTGGTATCGAGTTGTTCGCGGTCCTCCTGTACCATTTTTTCGGACTCGCTGAGCGCCCTTCAGGCGCTCGAGCGCTATGATTCCCCGGACCCCCTCGTACGCCTTATTCAACAGGAGTACCATGTCCTGCACACCGTTCACCGGATCCGGGTCACCTTCTGCTGGGTTCCTGCCCATGTTGGTGTTTCCGGTAATGAGGCGGCGGACCGCATAGCCCGGTCCGCCGCCTCGCTGCCTCCCCTCCCCCGCCCGCTCCCCTTCTCAGACTATGTGCAGGTCTTTCGTTCCTTTTACGACCGCATGTGGCAACAGTCCTGGGACGATGCCACCGGAAATAAACTCTGGTCCATCCGCCCCCGTCTGTCATATTGGGTGTCCTCTTTCCACCGCTCCAGACACAAAGAGGTCGTCCTTGCGCGGCTTCGCATCGGCCATACGCGCCTCACGCACGGCTATCTTATGTTCCGGCAGGAGGCTCCTCGTTGCGCCTCCTGCCAGTCGCCCCTCACCGTCTCTCACATCCTTGTGGAATGCCCCACCCTGTCGTCAGTACGTCGTCGCGCCTTCCCGTTCCTTTCTGGTTTCCCCCTCCCCGAACGTTTACGCCTTATGCTCGCTGAGAGCCCTCTCTTCTCGCTTGACCGTCTTTTCCTCTTCCTCTCCCAATCTCGCATCCTATCTGAGCTTTAGGTGACTTCTCACCTGTAGTCCGCTGTTCTCCCTTTTCTAGTGCCTTTTCTCCGTCTCCGTTTCTCTTTCTCGTATTCCGCCTCGCCATGATATCCGCTACCATATAGCGGGAAGTGGTGGTAAACGCCCCAATACAAAAAAAAAAAAAAAAAAAAAAAAATTCTGAAAATTGAAGTAAATGTAAAGTATGTTGGACAAAAACAGCTACTGATTTTAATTTAACTCTCAAAAAATATGTTTATACATCAATGTACACTTTTGAAAATAATTTTTTTGTTCTCCGCATCAAAAAATCATAAGATGCACTTTTTAGATTGTGCTTCTAGCTATTATAGAGCCCCAAATAGGCAAAATAAAGGGTTTTTTGAGTCGCATGTGGGCGTGGCACACACAGTGTGTGGTTGCTGATGCGATATCACCAGCAACCACCAAAAACCACCACCAATGCTTATTTTTAGACATTTGACAACTATTTAACACCCCTGATTTTTGAAACTAAACAATCACTCCACCCTAGTGTATCAGATCCAAAATATCAAAATTTTTCTTCATATCATTTGAACTAAAAAAGACCCTTCCTCAAAACGCACTCCTTACCCTATATTATTCCATCATCCATCCACATTTACTATATTGCATTCCAGCATGGGGTAGCTCAAATAAAACATTCTTTGGAAGTAATTCATAAAAAATGTTTGCGAACTCTCTCGAATAATGAAAGCAGACAAAGTCACACTTCCCCAATGTTTAAAGAGTTAAATATTTTAAAACTAAATGATACAAATTCACTGTTGCTGTCTGTATGTTCAAAGTTGTCAACAAAACTCGACATACATCACCCATTCAAAGAGCAATCACCCCCATCAAATATACCATCATTATAACACCAGACTGCCCAGTGATTTTTCACACAAACCTAACTATACAACAGAAACTGCTGGAAATGCACTCTTTCAAAGAAGTAGATTTATGGAATGCAACTCTCATGCATATAGGCAGGCTTCATCACTAAATGTATTTTCCAGATCACTAAAAAAAAAGCACTTCATTGGCTTCACTACTGCCATTTTTGCCATAATAACGAAGTTCCCATTTTGTAATCAACTATTTAAAATCTGCTAATTTCATTGAACACTTTGAATTTTGTAATGTATTCTTTTTTATATCTTTTTTATTAAGCTTCATTTATTTTCTACTGAGTATACAATAAATCATTTAATTTAAAATTATGTAACATTTTGTAAACTTTATATTGTTTATTATTGTTCTTATTATTTTTTATCATCACTATTGCTATCACTTGCCACTTTCACTTTTTTATGTATTAAATAAACTAAATGCCATTAATTTTGCCTAAAAAGCATCCATGCTTCCAAGGGCATATTCAGATAAGAGTACTGTGAATATATTAATGTCGTATAAAAAATCTAAAAATTGTAAAACTCAGTCACTCGTATTCTTTTCTGAATAAAGATTTTTAATTTAAATTTGACCTCGTGCAAGTTGACATTATTCCAGATCGACCTATACGCATTTGAGATTTTAAATGAAAATGGGAAGTTTGTTCAATATTTTAACTAAGTTATGTATATATATTGCATACATATATTTCATATTTTCAGTGAAAATGACTGAGCTAAC
Source organism: Bathynomus jamesi (assembly GCA_023014485.1). NCBI lineage: Eukaryota > Metazoa > Arthropoda > Malacostraca > Isopoda > Cirolanidae > Bathynomus > Bathynomus jamesi. The sequence goes on from JAJOZX010003815.1 coordinate 321,589, forward strand.
CTAACCAGACCGGACTTGTATAATATAACTTAACCTAATCAAACCGAACCTAACCTGACCAAATTTAATTTAACTTTATTAAACATGATTTTAACTGACCTGCACAGGGTCGAGATTTTGTTGTTACCCCAAATACTGTACCTTGTGACAGAGCTGACGATTTCTGAAATTTCAGATTTAACTTCATTTCCTATCACTCTTTGTGTTCTTTGAATAAAAAAATTGAAGATCCATCGTCCCAACTTCCCAGTAATTCTGTATTCTTAAGTTTGTGTGCTACAATACCATAATCACATTTAGCAAAATCGATGTATATTTTCACCTCGACAAAATATGGCATGATTTTGCAGCCCTGAAGGATTGAATAAATTCTTTTCTTGTAGGTAGCAAGTAATTTTTTGGTCTAATTATACGTTCAAAGCACTTATAAGCTTGGATTTGAGAGCTACTGGCCGACAATCCTTAGGTATTGTTCTGTTTGTCGTCTTTGAATAAGGGGGCAGTGCTCGAGTTCTTTAATGGGAGTGGCATTTGTCCTGTGTCGAGTAATTTCCTCCAGAATAAGTACAGTATAATGGCTTGGCTATACACACACTGCTTTTCTTGAGAAATGTGGCGCTCCATGTGTCTGGCCCTGGTACTGAATTTTCTCTTTTGTTTAAGAGCCTTATATCTTCTTCCAAGAAATCAAAATTCCTTAATAGATTCGCGTCCGTACTTGTTCTTGACTTGGCGGTGTAGTGGTTAGCGTCGTTGACTACGAATCCATTGGCCCCGGGATCGAGACGCGGTGACGGCGGGTGACGTGCAGCAAAACCCAGCTGTTCATCTTTTCACACAATAATAAAATTGGTTGGTAGATAAGTGGGTATCCTGGGTAGCCTAGTGGTTAAGACGCTGGGCTGCTGGTGGGGCGTGGTTCGGATTCTACGTTAAACTGTAGGTCTAAGGTGGAGTGAAAAGCTTGACCTTCGTCAGAATGAACAATTCGGGCGGAAGCAAAACCAAGAACAAGAATTTGTATCGATGCTAAAGAATTTATTCGGATTTTGTTTTCATCTCCGCTTAAGGTGGGGATCTGAGCACAGAGTTGAATTGTTCCTTGATCAATTCGCTCATCTCTTCTGCGTCATTGGTGTATTCATTTACTCATATCTTTTAACGGACAAATGCCCTCTTTAAATTTCAGTTTTCTTTTCGCAAACGTGTAGGAGTATCTTGGGTCATTTTTTGTGGCTTCTGCTATCTTGATGATTTTCTTCCTCGTTTGTCTTGTAGATGAATAATTGTTTTTGGTTCACTTCTCTTTCATGTAGTTTTCATCGGACCAATACTAATTTCGTCAAGACCAAACACACTATACTCTAAAAAACAACTAACCCAACCTGCCTTTACTTGACCTAACTTGATCTAACCCACATTATACATCCCGATAGAATGTCAAGTCGCTCAGATGTAAAGGCCCTTTTTTGTAGCTTGAGTCCCCTTGCTTCAGTCTACACCCGTGGAGATTTTTTACTGTTTGTTTCCGTCTAAAACCTGTTACGAATTTTCTCTCGAGTTTGCTACTTTTTCTGTTTTGTCTCCAAAAATGGTTCAATAATATAGATTTACGAGTAATTCCATTTTCAGTTATAAGTAGTAGTATTTTTTTCCCGCAAAGTAGCAATTCCAAGTTTACTCCCATTAATTTTGGATTTGTACTTGCGAATCTACTTTCAAGGAATTCATAGTTAAACCTTCAAATATTCATTATCTCTTCTGGATTCGGATTTTATTTGTATATCGATTAGTTATGCGTCCGGTAGCTCAGTGGTTACGATGACGGACTCCGAACGGTATGGCGCTAGTTCACCCCCTGCCGCTGGCATCGGGTGGAGTTGAGTTGGCCGCTTATTCCGTTTCTGTTTTGGCTCGAGTGGTCCTCGGGGCACATCCCCACGTTATGGGGAAATGAACTTCTCGGGTGTTACCTTTCGATTACCTTACGCTCAGAAAACGAACATTTTTATTTATTATTATGTCATTGTTTTTTGTCAAAATTAAATCCAAAACTTTCTCTTTTCGAGTTGCTACACGCATTTCCTGGGTAAGTGCGTAACTTTCCATATCATCTAATAGCATTCTTGCTTGAGTTTTATCGTTTTTTCTCGTGTTACTCGAAACTTCTCAACATCTAAACTTCATTTTTCTCCCATGTTATGAATGGAAAGTTCATATCATTAGATAATAATATATTTGGTACTGGGGTTTTAAGTGATTTTAATATGTTTTGGATTTCATTTGTAGCGAGTTGAAATTTATTTACTGTAGTGTTCGGTGGTTTGTTCACGTTCAAAATGATTAAATTTAGTTCTTTCATTTCTAAAATAAGAAAGTAGACTGCTCTTTGACTTCATTACCTTTATTTCATCTGTGTATATGTGTTTTTCATCGAAATACAACAGCCTCCTCCTTTTCCAGCAAATTTATCCGCTCTGTATGTGTTGTCCTTCATTGCTACTGTATTTCCGTATGTTCGATGCAATTTTCACGTCCTTTTTCGCATTGGTGCGAGTGTGTTTCCGTTAAGTAGTACATGATATCTGCGTTGTCTTCCAGAGCTAGATTTTTAGGTATAACAATTTGCAATGTGTTTTGTCAATATATATATATATATATATATATATATATATATATATATATATATATATATATATATATATATATATATAATACATATATATATATACACTGGTCAAAAAAGAAACGCAATTTTTGAGATTTATTAATAAACATGAGGACTCAGTATATAGTAAATGATTCTTTAACATAACAAACAGTCAATAACGCGTATGGCCACCCCTAGCCACAATGCAGGCTTGGAGTCTGGCCCTCATCGACCTCAACAGTCTCTGCAGGAAAGCAACAGGGATGGCCCTCCACTCTTCAATAATTGCATTGGTCAGTTCCCTGATGTTCTGCGGCTGATGCTGACGTCTGCGAACTCGCCGTTCAAGTTCATCCCATGCGTGCAGGAGCACCAATTCTGGATGTTGCCTCATGAATGGAAGAACATGTGGGTGAAGAATCTCATCCTTGTAGCGCTGGGCAGTCAGAGCTGATAGGCCCACGATAGGTCACGGTGCTGATAGGCCCATTGCAGGCGTCGTTGCCTTCTTGCATCAGTGAGAAAAGGACCTCTGTAAGGCCTGCGGGATCGGAGTCCTGCATTACGGAGTCGGTTTCTGACGGTCTGGTCACTAATTCTGTTGGTGTGGATACCAGGTGTCTCTCTGGCTGTCTGACGAGCATTCCGCTGCCGATGACGCAGGTGCTGCAGTACAATGTGGCGATCCTGGCGTTGGGTCGTCACACGAGGTCGCCCACGTCTTGGCAGGTCCTGAACACTTCCTGTGGCATTGTACCGTCTAACAAGCCTAGAGATTGTGCTGGGATGCACATGCATTCGTTGTGCAACTTGGACAGCAGACATGCCTGCATCCAACATGCCCAAGGCACGACCTCTGTTGACCTCTGAGAGTCGTGGCATGCTTCAATCGCGGGAAAAAGTTTGGTTTTCTCAACGGGCAGTGTGTATTCTGTGAAGTCAAAGAAAAAATGCATGCCTTCATAAAGAATACATTCAATTTAATCTCTGTTTATTGTTTGTAACAAAATGGCGTCTTAGCCGGGATTAGTCCGGTTTAAAAACATGCACTAAGTGGCTTTAAAAGATTTGAACAAACATTTAACCATAATCTTGAAACTGTGATAATACCACTAACAACTTAAATTTTACACCATATGCAAGCTAATTGCGTTTCTTTTTTTGACCAGTATATATATATATATATATATATATATATATATATATATATATATATATATATATATATATATACACAACTGCAATGACCACGCAGTATATTAATGTATAGAAACGACGTAAATATTGAGGAGCGTTCTGCACACGAGGAAGAGAAATAACGAACAAATGAAAAATGAAGTCCCCGCCCGGGAATCGAACCCAGGATCTTCCGATTGACGGTCAGATATGCTAACCACTACACCACAGGGCACACAATAGTCAGAAGTCGTGATTCTCCTACATAGGGCAGAAACCAATGCCCTAAGAGGGCACCCTCGCAAATCGTGAATATGTACATTCAACTGCAATGACCACGCTCCTCAATATTTACGTTGTTTCTATACATTAATATACTGCGTGGTCATTGCAGTTGAATGTACATATTCACGATTTGCGAGGGTGCCCTCTTAGGGCATTGGTTTCTGCCCTATGTAGGAGAATCACGACTTCTGACTATTGTGTGCCCTGTGGTGTAGTGGTTAGCATATCTGACCGGCAATCGGAAGATCCTGGGTTCGATTCCCGGGCGGGGACTTCATTTTTCATTTGTTCGTTATTTCTCTTCCTCGTGTGCAGAACGCTCCTCAATATTTACGTCGTTTCTATACATATATATATATATGTGGGATGCACCGGAACTTAGTTCCGGTCGGAACCTCAATTTTTATGAAGTTCCGGAACTGGAACTTTTTATTGTGATATTGGTTACTGTTTCATGAATTAAAACATGTTCTTATTAATGTTCTTATTCTTCGTCCAATCCATGATGTAACACAAAAGCAATTCTTAATGCTTCTTATTTTTTCTTTCACATAATGTAGCTTATAAAGGCATTTTATGGTTAATAATTAAATACTATGTATGAGAAGTCAAAATTTTATTACATAAAAAATCATGTTATAATGACACCTAATGTATTTAATATATAGATAATCAAGATCAAAATATGCATAATTATATGAAATTAATGTAACTTTTCTGATATCCACTGTGAGAAAGCAACAGAAAACACTGAACCTAAGATTTCTTTAATTTCAGTAAACTTTTTCTGAAAGAATGGATACTGGGCAAGTTTGAGCTTAAAATTATGAATGAAATTAAATTTCCATTTACGAAACAATAAAATCAAATTGTCCTTTGCTCTTTCTTTTTCATCATGAAAAGTGAAATATGAATGTAGCTATTCACTATTCACCCATTTGTATAAAAAATAAAAACTTTGAATGTAAAAACAGTAAAATTATGAAAAAAATTAAATTTCTATTTATGAAACGATAAAATCAAATTTTATTTATTATTATTGTTTTAGGTGATATGACATACAGTTTTGGAAAAATACTATACAAGGTGAATCTTACCTTGAAGCATTGTTGTATTCCTATATAAAAAAACACTGTATTAAAAAGTGGTAAAGCATATAAAACAAAGTGGCCTACTTGAACTTCATTTCACGGCTTTAGTTTTAGAAATTAGTTTAGAAACCGAGACAAAGACCAATAATATCATACTAGCATTTCTGGGTGTCCTATGAAACATTTTTTTTCGTTGTTTAAGCAGCACTTAAAGTTACAGTTCCGGCCGGAACATTTTTAAAGTTCCGGCAAGTTCCGGTTCCGACTTGATATTCTGGTTCCGGTGCATCCCACACACACACACACACACACACACACACACACACACACACACACACACACACAGGGTGTACACAAATTATCTTTACAACTTCTCTCTCAAAAAAAATATTAGGAAACGAGGTACACACACCGTTTTTGCGCCATCTGTGAGAGAAAGTAATAAAGTTTCGCATAACCTCAAACACATTCAACATGGGCACCATGTCACAAGTAAGACGTCCAAACGGTATTCTATCTCCATCCATGTACGCTGCAACATTTCAACGTCAACTCTTGCAACAGCAGCTGCAATTCTGGGCCAGGAGATGGGACCCCCACGGCCAATCTACCGATTTGGGAAATGCATGTTAAGGGAATTTCGTACCACTTTCGTAATTTGTGTACACCCTGTACAATAATCTGACATCTAACGTTTTTACTTTCACAGATGGCGCAAAAACGGTATGTGTACCTTGTTTCCTAATATTTTTATTTGAGAGAGAAGTTGTAAAGATAATTTGTGTACACCCTGTGTGCGTATATATATATATATATATATATATATATATATATATATATATATATATATATAAAATAACGCAATGTCGCGACGAAGTATAAAGAAGGAAACCACTCTTTACGAAGACGTAAATTTTTATTTCTTAACACCAATACAGTTTCGGTTCTCCGCGAGCCCTTGTCAATTGGTAATGACTGCATAAACAGAGAACAGAGTTTATATATACCTGGAAGTTAATTACACAGTAGGGTGGATCGATTTTACATTTTTTTCGATTTCCATATTCTAATAGAGAAAAACTTGCGCATGCATGAGAAAATAGCCTCTGCAAAATCTTAGCTTAATAGGTAATCATCTTCTGCCCCCGGCAGAGCGATGAAAATCATATTTTAGTAGTGAAAAACGTATTTTTAAACCCTAGCCTAGAGTCATAAAATTTTGCGTGTGTGTTATTTCATGCCTAAGCAACGATATAAATGCTATGGGAAATATATAAATGCATTATTTAAGACAAAGAGCCGATCTGAAAATATGTATAATATACATATTTTCAGATCGGCTCTTTGTCTTAAATAATGCATTTATATATTTCCCATAGCATTTATATCGTTGCTTAGGCATGAAATAACACACACGCAAAATTTTATGACTCTAGGCTAGGGTTTAAAAATACGTTTTTCACTACTAAAATATGATTTTCATCGCTCTGCCGGGGGCAGAAGATGATTACCTATTAAGCTAAGATTTTGCAGAGGCTATTTTCTCATGCATGCGCAAGTTTTTGTCTCTATTAGAATATGGAAATCGAAAAAAATGTAAAATCGATCCACCCTATTACACAGGCCTGCGAATGGAACTTTGTAAGAGTTGTTTCTTACTAATTCAAGTACGCTGATTTCGAATAACGTGTCCATTTTTTTCTATCACTTAAGGATTTTCTGCAAACTGGAAGGGAAAAACAACAATATAAATAAATATTATTTATTTCAATTTACATTAGGTACCTATTTCGCTTTGTTATACTAATTACAAATGCAAACAACTTTAAAAAGAAAGAAGACTATTAACGTCAATTACATATTCATCTTTATTTGTCCCTAGTTTTCTTGTGAGATCTATGCCTTTTAGTCTCGAATGTACGCGCTGTTCCTTTTCTTTTATGTAATAATTCTGGAGTATCCCGTTTCAACATCCAGCAGTAATCAGCCATCATGCTGATGTCCCACCTTCCCTGATATCTCCTCTCCATTTCTTTGATGTCTTGGTGAAGCCGCTCTCTTTGTTCTTCGCTGAGTGCTCCGAGATTCTCAGGGAAGTAATCCAAGTGTGAATGTAAGAAATGTAATTTTAAACTCGTATTACAGCCCAACTCTTTGAACTTATTTAGCATGTTGTTCACAATGTTTTGGTAATTTGGGTCCTTGTTGTTCCCCAAAAATTTGCTGATAATATCCTTAAAAGCAATCCACGCTTCTTTTTCAAGATTGTTCATTGTTCTTTCAAAGTGTTCATCCAAAGTCAGTTTTCTAATTTTGGGACCAACGAAAATTCTTTCTTTCAATTTTGCTTCCGAAAGAGTTTGGAATTTACCACACAGGTACTTAAAACAATATCCATCTTCGTGCAAGGCCTTAACAAAGTGCTTCATCAAGCCCAATTTTATGTGAAGCGGAGGTAAAAGGACTTCCTTCGTGTCAACCAAACCTTCACGTTGAATGTATTTAGAACCAGGTGTGAGGTTGACTCTGCATGGCCATTCCTTTTTTTATCCAGTGCTGAGTTCTTGCTCGGCTATCCCATTCACACAAAAAACATGGGAACTTCGTATAACCTAGTTATTGACCTAACAACATACAAATTTCTTCTAAGTCTCCACAAAGCAGCCAACCGTGTTCTTTGTATTTAACCTTGGCTAGAAGAAGCTCAAGATTTTCGTACGTTTCCTTCAAGTGAACCGAATGAGCCACAGGAACGGATGCATGCAAGTTACCGTTGTGAAGGAGGACGCCTTTTAGACTTCTTTTGGAGGAATCGATGAAAAGTCTCCACTCATTTGGGTTATAAACTGCAGCACCTAGCTGAAGTATTAGTTCCGAAACATTGTTGCAATATACCAGTGAATTTTTTTGAGAAAAATATTGGATGAATTCTTTTTCTCGATTTCTGTACCAGTAAAATGACGTCCAGGGAGAAAGCAATTCTTTGCACGAAGTTTGGATACTAAAATCTCAGAAGAATCCTTCGGGAGACACAAATCTCTTACCAAATCATTAAGTTCACTTTATGTAAACAATTGGGGTTCACCAGATGTTTCTGTTTGAAAAAAATCAATATCATAGTTTTCAGACACCGAATCAGATGAAGTTATATCAAGAGTATTTGGTTTAGTATGTGTAGGTATACCAGGTCCATGAGCAATAGGTCTTATAGCAGACTGAACGTTTGGATAAGAAATTTCCTTTTTATTTTTAGTATTGTAGCCTTTTTTTTTTAATTGAATTGAATAACCTTTATTAATAATAAAATAAATACAGTAGTCTTTTTACAATTTACAATTTTTACAATGACATAAATAATTGTGAAGCTCGACTATTTATTTTTTTTTTTTTTTTTTTTTTTTTTTTTTTTAATTTGGCCCTTAAGCTTTAGGCTTTACTGGGCTCTTATTAAAAATAAGCAGCTAGCTGTTATAAATTAATAATAAATAAGTAAATAAGTATTATTAATAGTTAAAACCTGTATTTCAATATTAAACAATATTTCAATATTAAACAACATTAATCCAAGATTTTTGTTAGTATCCCATTATTAATCGGGATTTCAACTTGGTTTTAAACAAATTTACATTCGCAATATTTTTTATATCGGCATGCAAGTCATTCCATAGTTTCAATCCAATGAAAATGGGTAGTTTTTGAGATGAGGACAATCTAAATTGAGGTATAACAAGCTTTGATCTATTTCTGGTCTGATACGCGTGGATTTCTTGAGTTACAAAATATCTATTTACCCATTGCAAATTAATGATTTTGCTCTTACACTTGTAAATAAAAATAAAATGTGCCAGTTTGGTTATATCATTGAGCTTTAGTAGGTTTAGCTCTTTAAATAATGCACTAGAGTGATCAAGGAAATCAGCATCAGATAATAACCTTATTGCTCGTTTTTGGATGACAAAGATACCATTTAATGCGTTGTTAGCGGAGTTTCCCCAAACAAGGGTGCAGTATGTTATATAAGGAAGAACAAGAGTATGATAAAGAGTCAATAAAACTTGTTTAGGGACTACATTTCTAAGTTTAAACATTATAGCAACGCTCCTTGAAATCTTTTTCGCGATATAATTTACATGATCACTCCATTGCAAATTCTTATCTAGCATTACACCAAGAAATTTTGTTACAGTACACTCCTTTATGGTGATTTCATTAACATTAAGTTCATCAAGATATACATTTTTTTTATTAGTAAAAATCATGAAATTTGTTTTACTGGTATTTAGGAAGAGTTTATTGGTGGTCAACCATTTCATTACACTGATGAATTCTGAATGAAATATATTCTTAGCTGTATTAACATCTTTGCAAGAAAAGGAGAGAGTTGTATCATCTGCAAACATTATGAAGTTCAGTATATCAGATGAACGTGGAAGGTCATTTATATATAATAAAAATAACAGTGGACCCAGCACTGAGCCCTCATTATAATACGAGATAATACGTTTCAAAACGTCTGGAATATGAGTTGCTGGGTATATATATTTGTACATTGAAGGAAGAGCCCTTAATTTATCGTTGCAAAGATACATGATTGCATGTATAAAAAGATTCGTTTTTCTCATTAACAAACCACGAGTTCTGTTGGTAACATTAAACAAATTGCATAATGAAATACACACCGAATTGAAATTATGGCGAAATACGGCAACTATCTATGCATTTGCAACACAGCGAGATGCAACTATTTAAGTCCATACTCTAGTCGAAATCATCGCTCTTCATGCAATCTTTGCAGTGGAAAGTTTGTTAACACTTCACCTCCTTTACCAGCTTGTAAGTATTTTAAACTTTTTAGCATGTTAAATGTGAAGCATTATTTTTAAGGATAGGCTTTGAGTGAAATTCATTCTAGATGTTCGACTCCTTTCGGTTCACGAATAAAAAATATATATATATTATGTTGTATTTATCAGTTATCTACAAAATATCGATCTATGTTTAGACTAATAATTTGGTTATTACATAATACTACGATACCCTGATACATAAAAATTTCTAGTTTCTCGTCAACAAAGAGTCCTCCGGAGTTTAGAAACGGATTCAATTTAGAGAAATTTAAAACTTGTAATGTTCTAACCCACAACACATTGAATGTTAATTTGGGACTATTTACAATAAGCCGTCTTAATTTCGCATCTATCGTTTTAAATAAGCCGCAGGTATTTTCTGCTTAATTTATTACGGTTTCAACCTCCAGAACCTATGGTAGGTTTGCAAAAATAGAAATCTGATCAATCTGTATGTTCGTGACAATGTAATTTAAAGAATATTAGCTAAGAATTTGCAAGTTAACTATATAAAGCAATAAAATAAATTTTATATTATGAAAATTTCTGCATGATACTCAACCATTTTTTAAAATCTATATACAGTATATAACCAGTTGTAGCTAAGAGAACGAGACATGATGAACAATGTGGGCATACGTTTAGAGCATTTTTAATTTTCGTCACTAATACTGAAAAGCTAAAAATAAGAAATGTAAATGAAAATGAAAAGGCTTATTGGCAAACTATAGACCATATGACAAATATTATTAATACAATGACAGTTCATATACTAAGGATAGAAATATATACAGTTGATTAGAAATAATACTGTAATGTCGAAGTTAAAGTGGAGCTACAGACAGACGTTTTCGTATCAAGAAGTCCATAGCTTAGACTCACTTAGAGGATAAATGGCAGGACTCATGGAGAGCTTGGATAATGGGGTGGTCATTCTTTGCAATATACTGTAGTCTTGTTACCTGCGGGAAGCTCGGGACATTACGGGTAGCAAACATTTGCGAAGCTGAGCATCTCGGGGTTAATTTATGTTGATTTCATGTCAATATCAGCATGCTTCACAGCCCTTTCAGTCATTGTGACCTTAGATCGTACCAGAACTATGGTCTTGACAAAGCACAATGTGTTATATTTAAATATTGATTTATTGTTATTATTACATATATATGTACACGTGTTAAGAGTATTTTAATTAAATATAATGATTTCAATTCCCTTCGTAATAAAAACATCTGGCAACTCTACCCCAATCTTGCTATATATTTCTCTCAGTAATTGTTTTCAGGTTAGTTGTTAAGTTTAACTTTCTTTTAACGACTATTAGTTGCTACTAATCATCATATTATTATTATATATATATCATATATATATATATATATATATATATATATATACTGTATATATATACAAATAAGTAGGTTCCGATAAAAAAACTTTCTTAATAGAAGCAATTAAAGAAAACGGGATGTTGAGTTTGTGGGAGTTGGCATTTTTAAATAGATTCAGTGGGAAATAGGTACTGAAAGTTGAGAGATTTTTCATTAAGAACCTTTCTAGTTGTAGTCACTGTTATCGCCTATTCATATTACTTTAATTATCATTTCTCTAATTTATCGACTGTTCACAATTCCTCATAATTCTCATAATAAACGTATTTGTTTTCACTTTTCATTTACATCAATCACACAGAATGTACATGCTTATTGTTTTTGTCACTAGCTGTACCAAACATGTCTTTACAAACTGAAGCGTACCGTTATACAACGTTTAAAATGTTATAATTTAATGCTTTCATATCAGATCTCGTATAAAAAACATCATTTTCTGTACAAATGGCCACAAAAATACTTTAAATCCTAATATATGTATGTATAGTATTAGGGCGGGTCGTACTCAGGTGACAACATGAATCTGAAGGAAATCCTACCATCAGGGGTGTCTAAATTATGTGTTTTACATGGGGAATTCAAATATGAGCTTCTTTTTTGGATAGGATAACTCTAACCTACATCATTTTGTATTTCTAAATTGCCAATTTTACCCTTTTGAACCCCTTTATAATATATTAAAAGATATAAGGTAAATCATTTATATTGACAAGGCCAAATCACTTTACATATATTTATTAATAGGTGAACTGCATGTATATCACTGGATATAATTACAAAGATCATTCTCCTGACATCTTGAACTTTGCCAGGTTGCACAAATCCTGCTTTGACTCAGACTTGGACATCAGCTTCCTGCTGGTCTCCTGAGCCCTGATCCCTCCATCCCTCTTTTCCTGTGAGAAGTACTTAGCAGAAGCCTCAGTCACCATTTTAACAACCCTCTCAATGCTTTTTGTGTGGCAAGGCCAGTTGCGCACCTCCATGGGGGTGTTGATGAAGTTTTTCACCTCTGAGGTGCTTAGAGAGCAGGTGAGAGGTGGCTCTGACACACCTTCTGACCAGCTGATCAAGTCACCGATGCTGGAAGCATCACAATTGATGTCAGGTGTCCTTCTGCTCCTAACAGAGGAGTCCCCCAGCTGAGTGTCCGGGTCCCCCTCTCTCCTGATGGCCAGGATTCTCTCCACCCCTTCAATCCTCTCCTTCTTATCCTCAGAGCAGAGTAGTGTTTGGAGGATGACTTCACTGTGGGCATACCAAGCAGATCTTCTCACAGTTGGCATCACAATATCCAGCACCTCCTTTCTCTGGGACTTGAGGCGGTCCAGCTGAAAGAGGATGTGCCTAGGCCCTTCGATCCAGGAGTGCTTGACCTTCACGTTGAACCAACATGGGTAATACACTCCAATGATGAATTCCACAATGAATTGCAGAATCTTCAGGTTCTTTCCTTTAAGTCCGTGCTTTGACACCCAGAGCCTGAGAAGTCTGTTTGCTGTGGTGAGCCAGCGGCTGTGGTTTACTGGTCCTATCTCTAACCGAGCCAGCCCTGCAGGAAGTACTCCATCCCTGACTGCACAGACAATTTTATAGCCATAGTATTGATCAGTTGAGAGATCTTGAATGACCTTGTCAGGAAGCTTGATCAGTGGAGGGCCAACAGAGATTCGGGTGAAGTTTGGATTAATATCAAAGTCTGTAGCAGAATCAAGGAGCTTTCCTATTGGCCCGGATAATTTTTTGTCTGACAGAGTAGGGCCATCAAGGTCAACAATGAGATGGCGCAGGGGAAGTTCAACAGTGTGCAGGTTGCACACCAACCAGACCAGCTTTCTCCCCAGGTGCAGCTCCAGCTTCCGCATTACTCCAGCTTTCACACCAGTGTTGACATTTGTTGAGTCTCCTCCAATGGCCAACAAGGTCTTATCATAACCCCTCTCTTTCAGCAAGGCAAACAGGACCTTAGCAATCTTCTCCGCATGTGACTCCTCTTTAGTTGCTTTCTCTGGGGTAAAGTGGAACAGATAGTAGCTGCCAGGCTCACTAACAACACTATAGTGTTCTTCCTTGATCTTTGCGGGAAAAGATTGGTCACTGCCCTCAGCTTCCATCATCACATTGGTCAGGTCAATCCGCCCATCAAAGAGGATGCAAGAGATCCCCCCCTCCTCCCTGCACTTCTTCTCGAACTGTTCCCCCAGCTCTCTCATCAACTTCTCCTGTGCTCTCTTGACCTTGCTCTTATCAATCACTTTACTTGTATTGTCTTCTGTGATGATTCCTGCGTCAATCAGAGCTGCTGTTGCTATCGCTGCAGTTGGCCTCAGCCCTATGCCATACCTTACACTAGCAAGGGCAATGTTTTGAATCTCATCATAGTTTTTCTGTACCTTTGCCGAAGCTGCTGGCTCAGGGTCAGTTTGAGGGAAGAGCTCAACTTCAGGAAAACTCATCTTCATCACCACTTCTCTCCAATTCCAGATCCTCATCACCATCTGCCAAAAATCTCTTAACATCCTTCCTGGCTGCCTTCTCTGCTACTGCAGCACTTTCCTCCTTGCTCCTTCTCCTTTTCTCTGCCTTCCTTTCCATCCACTGCCTTTTCAATGTCCTCATCTGTCTCTTGTGCTCTGGTAGATCAGGACCCCCTATTTGGTGGGGTCCCTTACTTCCAACCTTCTCTTTCTGTCCCTTGATGTAGGCAAGATCTTTCACAGGAATCTTTTTCTCTCTGCTGCAGGAACAGTTAATGTATGATAATTACAATTAAGTGGAATGGCACACCTTTTTATTTGAGTATTTAAATATTATTATTATTATATGAATTACATTATATGTGTTTATATGAATTAGTTAGAACAATGCTCTATGAGAGATAACGTGAGAAGACATATTCTGGGGTAACTACAATAGTAAAATAATCAACAATTTAATAATGATCAACTGCAAAATGATGTAGGTTAGGGTTATCAGAATTAAATATTTTCTTCAGAATTGTGTTCTATACACCAAAATATGTCATTTGAACATCCCTCTCCATTGATTAAAAAAAAATGCATAGTATGACCCGCCCTAGTAGTATGCAACATACGCTTCTCCAACTGTATTAAAAACGTAACACTGAAAGTTGTATCATCACGCGATCTTCGATTCTGCAATGACGTAAGTGAGCCTTAACATTTAATTTAAAATTATTTAACAGATCATTCGAGGGAACTGTACATCGATCTCATTATAACTTCTGACTCATAATAACCCGCTATGCATATTTACACGAGTCGTATATATATATATATATAATATATATATATATATATATATATATATATATATATATATATATATATATATATATATATAAAGGAGTTTGTATGTGGCATTCCAACAGAAGACAGGAAGTGTCTGAACCCTGTTTCTCCCATCACTGTCCTCCTCACAGACCCTTTTTACATGTCTCGTCTACCTGTGAGCAGTCTAGCATACTCTCAAACACGCGCTTCTCACTATATTCCTTACTACACATGCATGCATCTTACACACTACACAGTCTTTTCAAAAAGGTGTAATTTCAGTAGCCTCGAGATTCGCGATTGGCCCTCCTTCCTGCCTGCATTGCATATTTACCAAGCAAGTCTCTCTACAGTTTACCAGGTTTCCTCATTGTCTAAAATTTATAAAGTTCTCTCTTATTGCTTTCATTATTGCACCGGACATCACAGCCGATTTTTAATTGATATTTAAGTATTATGTTGAGCAACATAGCTAGATAACCCCAGCCACAGCTTAGTTTCTTAGCATAATCATGAAACAAGATTTTATATATATATATACACACACACGGCAAAAGTAGTTTGAAGATTTATTTCATCTCACGACTGACTATAATTATACACTTTAGATGAGTGCAAATTGCATATATTTAGACAAAAAGTATTAGGTCTTACGTTAATTTCATGTCAATATCAGCATGCTTCACTGCCCTTTCAGTCATTGTGACCTTAGATTGTACCAGAACCTATGGTCTTGACAAAGCACAATGTGTTAAATTTACCAAACAAGGATAACCTATGTTCAGGACTTTGGACGTTTCCATAGTCAACATCAACTAAACCTACTTGCTCGTACCTTTCTTTATGTACATGCAATAGCATCAATTGGTTAAGCTTTCTCTGAGTCGTGTTTGAACTCAGATAAGTTTTAATACGCACGATATTACTAAACGAGCGTTCACTACACGTAATGGTGGCAGGCATCACTATAATTAACTTTGCTTACGTAATCACAGAGGAGAAAAGAAATTACTGGTCAAGTGTCAGTGATTAAACGTGTGTAACTACATTACGTAGGATTAACTGCTCAAGGGAATCGTGAACACAAAGTTCATACTGAAGGTTGTTAGATGTGTATGTAGTCTTGCAGGAAGGAAGTCTGAGTCCTAGAATGAAGTTACACTCTCTAATTATGCTGTGGATGTCTATTCTTTGCATCCTCGAGAAACAAATCTTTACACTGGACATACATTTTGTACTCTACTTCGTCAAAACCCTCAGTTATGGGTATTATAATGAGGTCCAGAGCTTCATAATGTGTCTTTCTGTAAAGATCTTCAGATGCGTAGCTACCTTCCGGTGGAACACATTCCTCTTCTAGCCTAGCTGGAACTCTTCTAAATCGAGGCTGTGAGGGTACATCTACCTGACAGGAACCTAGTGGCTGTACTTTCTTTCAGAAAACACTAGCCCCTTCATCATTGCGCATATTTCAGAGTTTTATCAGGCATACCACCATATATATATATATATATATATATATATACACACACACACACACACACACACACACACACACACACACACACACACACACACAGAGAGAGAGAGAGAGATTTAGGGGTTGCAAGGATAGCAGTAAACAGAGTAAAGAGAATAATGGGGCAGATATTGAGAGCCTTTAAACGAAAGGATAGGAATATAATGATTCCTATACTGAAAACCCTGATCATACCCAAATTGGAATACTGCTCGGTTCTAACATCCCCATATAAAAAAGAGGACATTAGGCAGCTGTAAGGGATTCAGAGAAGCTTCACACCCAAGATCAAGGGGTGCAAAGAACTAAATTATTGGGGAAGATTATGAGAGCTAGTCCTATTTTCTCTGGAAAGGAGAAGAGAGAGATACACCATTATTTACACTTGGAAAATAATGAAGAAACGTGTCCCCTAATCTTACTCTGAGCCCTGTAGCTTTCCAAACAACGGTGGAAAGTAGAAAAGGAAGACTGTGTCGTGTTCCCAAATTAAAGGCGAGAGACAGGGAACATCCTTAACCCTGAAAAAAATTAGCTTTGTGGTGAGAGGACCAAAACTGTTCAATCAACAGCCCAAAGACCTAAGGAGCATGAAGGGAGTTGCTGCGGACATCTTCAAAAGATGCCTAGACGCCTGGCTCAGAACAATCCCCGATGAACCGTGGCGTACCTGGCTATGTGAGGTGGAAAGTACAAGAAAGCACTCGCCCCTCCACCAAGACAGACCTTGAAGGGGGCACCAGCCTGACCTTCGTGTGAAGAGAGAACGACGCTCGGATCCGTAACGATGTGTGTGTATATACACACATTTTATTCATGTTGTTATACGTGATTCACTGTCGTCAGTTGAATTAACATGACTTACTAATTGTTACCATTGTGCACTTAACCGTGATCGTGACATGGTGCTAACCGTGATTTGGTAGTGTTTACACTTGCAGGTCCCCCCCCCCCCCGCCATCCCACCACAATGCGCCTCAGTCAGTGTCTCTCAGCTCAGCCAAAGACAATATTACGGACGATACAAAGATCAGCAGAAAAATCAGCGAGTGGTACAAAACTTCAAACTAAACCCAATTACCATCCAAACAACACGGGACAATAGGAAAGGCGGAATATGTAGTGTTCTCAAACTAAAGGCCTGACAAGAGACCTCCTCAACACTGAATGAAAATAGCTTGGTTGTCAGGGGGCCAAGACATTTTAACCAGATTGACCTTCATGTAAAGAGACCGACGCAGGGGGGGGGGGGGGACACTAACATCGAGTATAGCAATTTAACTTGAAGTAGTAGCATTATTAAATATTTAAATTAAATAGCTGATTCTTTCGCAATAAAAATTAGACGGCAACCTACGTTTTAACACATAACTATCATATCTACAGCTAATTACGCAAAAGTACATTTCTCTTTCATACATATATGTACAGTATACTGTATACTGTATGAAGGAGAAATGTACTTTTGCGTAATTAACTGTAGATATGATAGTTATGTGTTAAAATGTAGGTTGCCGCCTAAGTTTTATTGCGAAAGAATCAGCTATTTAATTTAAATATTTAATGCTACTACTTCAAGTTAAATTGCTATACTCGATGTTAGTGTCCCCCCCCCCCTGCGTCGTCGGTCTCTTTACATGAAGGTCAATGTGGTTAAAATGTCTTGGTCCCCTGACAACCAAGCTATTTTCCTTCAGTGTTGAGGAGGTCTCTTGTCAGGCCTTTAGTTTGAGAACACTACATATTCCGCCTTTCCTATTGTCCCGTGTTGTTTGGATGGTAATTGGGTTTAGTTTGAAGTTTTGTACCACTCGCTGATTTTCTGCTGATCTTTGTATCGTCCGTAATATTGTCTTTGGCTGAGCTGAGAGACACTGACTGAGGCGCATTGTGGTGGGATGGCGGGAGGGGGGGACCTGCAAGTGTAAACACTACCAAATCACGGTTAGCACCATGTCACGATCACGGTTAAGTGCACAATGGTAACAATTAGTAAGTCATGTTAATTCAATTGACGACAGTGAATCACGTATAACTGCATGAATAAAATGTGTGTGTACACATCGTTACGGATCCGAGCGTCGTTCTCTCTTCACACGAAGGTCAGGCTGGTGCCCCCTTCAAGGTCTGTCTTGGTGGAGGGGCGAGTGCTTTCTTGTACTTCCCACCTCATAGCCAGGTACGCCACGGTTCATCGGGGATTGTTCTGAGCCAGGCGTCTAGTCATCTTTTGAAGATGTCCGCAGCAACTCCCTTCATGCTCCTTAGGTCTTTGGGCTGTTGATTGAACAGTTTTGGTCCTCTCACCACAAAGCTAATTTTTTTCAGGGTTAAGGATGTTCCCTGTCTCGCCTTTAATTTGGGAACACGACACAGTCTTCCTTTTCTACTTTCCACCGTTGTTTGGAAAGTTACAGGGCTCAGAGTAAGATTAGGGACAAGTTTCTTCATTATTTTCCAAGTGTAAATAATGGTGTATCTCTCTTCTCCTTTCCAGTGAAAATAGGACTAGCTCTCATAATCTTTCCCAATAATTTAGTTCTTTGCACCCCTTGATCTTGGGTGTGAAGCTTCTCTGAATCCCTTACAGCTGCCTAATGTCCTCTTTTTTATATGGGGATGTTAGAACCGAGCAGTATTCCAATTTGGGTATGATCAGGGTTTTCAGTATAGGAATCATTATATTCCTATCCTTTCGTTTAAAGGCTCTCAATATCTGCCCCATTATTCTCTTTACTCTGTTTACTGCTATCTTATTTTGATTCAAATGTCGTATCATCAGTCCTTGCAACCCCTAAATCTCTCTCTCTCTCTGTATATATATATATATATTATATATATATATATATATATATACACACAGTATATATAGGGTGAACCAAATGTAGGTGGACAGTAAATGATAACGTTTATTTTGAGAATACATATTTAATTTTTTTGTATACTATAATACAAAATAAAATTTAAAAAAATTTAGTTATAATATTTAATATAATATAACACAAACACCATAGTTATAATATAATATAACACAAACCGTATTCAACCTACTGTCCACCTACTTTTGGTTCACCGTGTATATATATATATATATATATATATATATAATATATATACAGTGTATATATATATATATATATATATATATATATATATATATGAACTAAAATCACAAAATAACACGTGATCTTATTAATAAGCAAACAACCACAGGGAAAAGGAAACACGAAGTCCGAGCGCTTTCGTGATATATTCACATTATCCTTGATAATGTGAATATATCACGAAAGCGCTCGGACTTCGTGTTTCCTTTTCCCTGTGGTTGTTTGCTTATATATATATATATATATATATATATATAATATATATATATATATAAGCTAATGGTGGTATGCCTGATAAAACTCTGAAATATGCGCAATGATGAAGGGGCTAGTGTTTTCTGAAAGAAAGTACAGCCACTAGGTTCCTGTCAGGTAGATGTACCCTCACAGCCTCGGTTTAGAAGAGTTCCAGCTAGGCTAGAAGAGGAATGTGTTCCACCGGAAGGTAACTACGCATCTGAAGATCTTTACAGAAAGACACATTATGAAGCTCTGGACCTCATTATAATACCCATAACTGAGGGTTTTGACGAAGTAGAGTACAAAATGTATGTCCAGTGTAAAGATTTGTTTCTCGAGGATGCAAAGAATAGACATCCACAGCATAATTAGAGAGTGTAACTTCATTCTAGGACTCAGACTTCCTTCCTGCAAGACTACATACACATCTAACAACCTTCAGTATGAACTTTGTGTTCACGATTCCCTTGAGCAGTTAATCCTACGTAATGTAGTTACACACGTTTAATCACTGACACTTGACCAGTAATTTCTTTTCTCCTCTGTGATTACGTAAGCAAAGTTAATTATAGTGATGCCTGCCACCATTACGTGTAGTGAACGCTCGTTTAGTAATATCGTGCGTATTAAAACTTATCTGAGTTCAAACACGACTCAGAGAAAGCTTAACCAATTGATGCTATTGCATGTACATAAAGAAAGGTACGAGCAAGTAGGTTTAGTTGATGTTGACTATGGAAACGTCCTAAGTCCTGAACATAGGTTATCCTTGTTTGGTAAATTTAACACATTGTGCTTTGTCAAGACCATAGTTCTGGTACAATCTAAGGTCACAATGACTGAAAGGGCAGTGAAGCATGCTGATATTGGCATGAAATTAGCGTAAGACCTAATACTTTTTGTCTAAATATATGCAATTTGCAAACTCATCTAAAGTGTATAATTATAGTCAGTCGTGAGATAAAATAAATTTTCAAACTACTTTTGCCGTATATATATATATATATATAAAATATATATTATATATATAATATATATATATATATATATACAGGGCGTCCCAAAAAAATGTGTATACACACTTTAAATAATTATAAAGGCAGTGTTTATTAAAATACATTTCATTTTCAAAATGTAATAGAATCTACAGACATTATTTAATTGTTTTGTCAACGCCTGTTTTCAAACTGACGTCCGTTCTGGTCCAGGCACTGCTGATAACGTGAAGCAATGGAATCGCAAACATCACGAAACATTTCGTTTGGTATTTGTGTGCATTCTCGTTCAATGGCTGCTCTCAATTCAGCGACTGTTGCAGGTTTTATAGCGTAGACTTTGTCTTTTAAGTATCCCCATAAAAAAAGTCTAGTGGTGTGAGGTCTGGTGAACGCGGAGGGTATTCTACGAAACCCCTTCGTCCAATCCACATCCACATCGTGCCAAGTATCACTCGCAATACTCCACTCTTCGGTCCGGATCATCTTCATTAATAGCATGGACTAATCTTGGAATGTAACTTTTCCATTGACAGCGCTTCAAAATGCGTTGGACAGACGATTCTGAAATTCCTACCTCACGACTCGCTTGCCGCACAGATTTTCTTGGACTTTGGTGATACGTTTCCAGTACTCTTTCTTGCTTTGTGGGGCTTGTCGATGTCCGTGGTCTTCCGGAACGCTTCTTGTGGACATTCTGAACAGTTCCATCGGCTTCAAACTTATCTCTAATTCGAGTGATGGTACGTCGCGTTGGTGGATCTGTTTGAAACTCCCTCCTAAACTGTCTTTGCACTTCAACTGCGTTTTCACACTTCCAGTAGCATTTTAGAATGAATTTCCTTTGTTCAAAGCTTAGTCTGACTGCCATTATTAATTCTAATGGGTTTAACTTGGAAAGAAAACAACATCAATTGAGCTATCAGCTGTTAAAGTGTGTATACATTTTTTTGGGACGCCCTGTGTATATATATATATATATATATATATATATATATATATATATATATATATATATTATATATATATATAAAATCTTGTTTCATGATTATGCTAAGAAACTAAGCTGTGGCTGGGGTTATCTAGCTATGTTGCTCAACATAATACTTAAATATCAATTAAAAATCGGCTGTGATGTCCGGTGCAATAATGAAAGCAATAAGAGAGAACTTTATAAATTTTAGACAATGAGGAAACCTGTAAACTGTAGAGAGACTTGCTTGGTAATATATGCAATGCAGGCAGGAAGGAGGGGCCAATCGCGAATCTCCGAGGCTACTGAAATTACACCTTTTTGAAAAGACTGTGTAGTGTGTAAGATGCATGCATGTGTAGTAAGGAATATAGTGAGAAGCGCGTGTTTGAGAGTATGCTAGACTGCTCACAGGTAGACGAGACATGTAAAAAGGGTCTGGTGAGGAGGACAGTGATGGGAGAAACAGGGTTCAGACACTTCCTGTCTTCTGTTGGAATGCCACATACAAACTCCTTATATATATATATATATATATATTATAATATATATATATATATTTATTTATTTATTTATTTATTTATTTAAATTCGACTCGTGTAAATATGCATAGCGGGTTATTATGAGTCAGAAGTTATAATGAAATCGATGTACAGTTCCCTCGAATGATCTGTTAAATAATTTTAAATTAAATGTTAAGGCTCACTTACGTCATTGCAGAATCGAAGATCGCGTGATGATGCAACTTTCAGTTTTACGTTTTTAATACAGTTGGAGAAGCGTATGTTGCATACTATACATACGTATATTAGGATTGAAAGTATTTTTGTGGCCATTTGTACAGAAAATGATGTTTTTTATACGAGATCTGATATCAAAGTATTAAATTATAACATTTTAAACGTTGTATAACGGTACGCTTCAGTTTGTGAAGACATGTTTGGTCACTGAAATCTATTTAAAAATGCCAACTCCCACAAACTCAACATCCCGTTTTCTTTAATTGCTTCTATTAAGAAAGTTTTTTTACCGGAACCTACTTATTTGGATATATATATATATATATATATATATATATATATGATAATAATAATAATAATACTAATAAGATGATTAGTAGCAACTAATAGTCGTTAAAAGAAAGTTAAACTTAACAACTAACCTGAAAACAATTACTGAGAGAAATATATAGCAAGATTGGGGTAGAGTTGCCAGATGTTTTTATTACGAAGGGAATTGAAATCAGTATATTTAATTAAAATACTCTTAGCACGTGTACATATATATGTAATAATAACAATAAATCAATATTTAAATTTAACACATTGTGCTTTGTCAAGACCATAGTTCTGGTACGATCTAAGGTTACAATGACTGAAAGGGCTGTGAAGCATGCTGATATTGACATGAAATCAACATAAATTAACCCCGAGATGCTCAGCTTCGCAAATGTTTGCTACCCGTAATGTCCCGAGTTTCTCGCAGGTAACAAGACTACAGTATATTGCAAGAATGACCACACCATTATCCAAGCTCTCCATGAGTCCTGCCATTTATCCTGTAAGTGAGTCTAAGCTATGGACTTCTTGGTACGAAAACGTATGTCTGTAGCTCCACTTTAACTTCGACATTACAGTATTATTTCTAATCAACTGTATATATTTCTATCCTTAGTATATGAACTGTCATTGTATTAATAATATTTGTCATATGGTCTATAGTCTGCCAATAAGCCTTTTCATTTTCATTTACATTTCTTATTTTTAGCTTTTCAGTATTAGTGACGAAAATTAAAATGCTCTAAACGTATGCCCACATTGTTCATCATGTCTCGTTCTCTTAGCTACGACTGGTTATATACTGTATATAGATTTTAAAAATGGTTGAGTATCATGCAGAAATTTTCATAATATAAAATTTATTTTATTGCTTTATACAGCTAACTTGCAAATTCTTAGCTAATATTCTTTAAATTACATTGTCACGAACATACAGATTGATCAGATTTCTATTTTTGCAAACCTACCATAGGTTCTGGAGGTTGAAACCGTAATAATTTAGCTGCAGAAAATACCTGCAACTTATTTAAAACGATAGATGCGAAATTAAGACGGCTTATTGTAAATAGTCCCAAATTAACATTCAATGTGTTGTGGGTTAGAACATTACAAGTTTTAAATTTCTCTAAATTGAATCCGTTTCTAAACTCCGGAGGACTCTTTGTTGTCGAGAAACTAGAAATTTTTATGTATCACGGTATCGTAGTATTATGTAATAACCAAATTATTAGTCTAAACATAGATCGATATTTTGTAGATAACTGATAAATGCAACATAATATATATATTTTTTATTCGTGAACCGAAAGGAGTCGAACATCTAGAATGAATTTCACTCAAAGCCTATCCTTAAAAATAATGCTTCACATTTAACATGCTTAAAAGTTTAAAATACAAGCTGGTAAAGGAGGTGAAGTGTTAACAAACTTTCCGCTGCAAAGATTGCATGAAGAGCGATGATTTCGACTAGAGTATGGACTTAAATAGTTGCATCTCGCTGTGTTGCAAATGCATAGATAGTTGTCGTATTTCGCCATAATTTCAATTCGGTGTGTATTTCATTATGCAATTTGTTTAATGTTACCAACAGAACTCGTGGTTTGTTAATGAGAAAAACGAATGCTTTTTATACATGCAATCATGTATTTGCAACGATAAATTAAGGGCTCTTCCTTCAATGTAAAAATATATATATCCAGCAACTCATATTCCAGACGTTTTGAAACGTATTATAGCGTATTATGTAATATAACGTCATGGGAATTTCACAATTCCTATCGGTTTGTATAATTCCGGAAAGTTGCTGAAAACGGGTATTAGTAATCTAATGAAAAGAAATTAATATTATCCAGTGAACTAACCGCTTACAAGTAGTATTTTAAAATTATAGAATGATCCTAAACAAATATATTTATTTTGCTGCTATCCATCTCATTAGCCAAAATACCGTTTTCTGTATTATGTGCATAGAAAACGGCTTTTGCAGAATTTAGTGTAACACTATTATAAATGAGAATGAGGAATTGATTAATTTTCGATCTTGCATATTTCAATAATTTTAAAATAATCGTGTACTTATAGAGATATATTTCGTGTTTTCGTCTACACAATCTGCATTATAAATACGCTTCTGTTTTAAATTCACGTGCAATGAAATTCGTGTTATAAATGATTAAAGGCCGTAGGAATAAATCAATGATTTTCATTTCGAGTAAAAATATTTAAAATATATCCGACAATGTTACATGTTAAGGCGCTTTGAAATTAAATTTACATTTAAAACATTATAGAGGATGCGTGTTTGCAGATATCTCTGAATGTGAATGTTTAACAATGATTAGTAGATGTTTTTGTGCTCGAAATAGTGTATTACCTGTATAGTAATTTTGTATGCTGATTCCGGAAGTAATATTAGTTTTTCGACACTACGTACAGAATTTCACAAAATGTCATATTTCATATTACACATGTAAGTGGTTTTTATTAAAACTGATTCAATTTAATTTTGATTAAAAGCTACTGAGATATCAATGGAGGTGTGACGTCGGCATGACGACTGCTTACTGCTGGATGTTGAAATGGGTGCTACAGAATTATTACATAAAAGAAAAGGGCCATAACATAACGAAATAGGTACCTAATGTAAATTGAAATAAATAATTATTTATGTAGCAGCTTTTTCCCATCCAGTTTTCAGAAATTCCTTACATGATAGAAAAATGGGTACCTTATTCGAAATCAGAATAATTGATTTATATAATTCAACTAATAGTAAGAAAACATCTCTTACAAACGTCTTATTCGCAGGCCTGTGTAGTTTATAGCCAAAAGCTGGTAACAATAATAACTAACTATTTCGCGTTACAGTTAAATTACTAGAAAAAATTATATACGTTTAAAATTGATTACTATTAATTAGCCTGGAAAATCTGGCAAGATTGTGTATCGAGTTGCCTACGTAGTTAGCAAAAGAAATATGCAAATACTGTACATTAAATCAGTAAATCTTATCTTATAATATATATATATATATATATATATATATATCTGCAACATCCACTCATTTTACGTGCTTGTGAAATTTATATATATTATATTATATATATATATATATATACACAAACAGACAAATAGTAATGTTT
Organism: Bathynomus jamesi; assembly: GCA_023014485.1. Classification (NCBI taxonomy): domain Eukaryota; kingdom Metazoa; phylum Arthropoda; class Malacostraca; order Isopoda; family Cirolanidae; genus Bathynomus; species Bathynomus jamesi. Next base: position 347,351 of record JAJOZX010003815.1, read on the forward strand.
AAGATGTTAATTGAAGCTAAATAATAATAGGTCTGCCGGTTAAACACTTAATTGTAAGTTTAACTGCATAAGTAGTTTGAAAATATTTGTCATATGGACTATAGTCTGCCAATAAACCTTTCAGTTCGTTTCATATCACATTAATGTAGAATAAACGAATTTAATTTGGATAAGCAAAAGTTACCCCTATAATTGAAAATAAAATGTTTTATTTTAAATGTATTTAACTTTTTCCATTAACTTCATATAATACAAATATTAATCAAAGAAAATGTTATTGATTTAAAACATGTTTAGTCTGAGTTTTTAATTTGTGATGTATGCAATTACGAAAGCGGTAATATAATTGAAGAGATAATATGGTATTGGAGTTATTTGGGTGACGAACACGATGGAACAAAAAGTACTCCAATATTTGTTTGTCTCATGAAAGAATCCCACAGGAGGAATTTTTTTTTTTTTTAAGGAAGGTGAAAACAAATCCTTTTTTGAAGGAGGAATGCGATGGTGAATTTTTTTCTTTTTTAAAGGAGGAAAGCAATGATGAAAGCCCCCCCTTTTTTTTTTTTTTTTTTTTTTTTTTCCCTCCAAGGAGGAATGCGATGGTGAATTTTTTTTTTTTTTTTTTTTTTTTTTTTTTTTAAAGAACCATGAAAGACCTCATAAAGGAGGGACCGTCATGAGGGACGGGACGGTGTGGAACTTGAGGAGGAAATTCTCAAATTGATCCATTTTCTGTCTCCCTTTTTGCGGCTATACTACTCAAGTGATAAAATATTTCCGACAAAAAAACCATCGCAAATCTGTGTTATCAGGGATTAGTTGATTGAACCTTCCCATCCTCTCATCAGGGAATAATTAAATGACCCCTCCGACCCAGCTTTGACCTGATGGATGTGCCTGTGTTGGCTGGGGATTTTTGGATGGTAATGTTACAAAATTCTTAATTTTATTACATGTAAACAAAAGAGAATTGACCATCGGATAGATTAAAATTTTGTATAGAGCCTATAAGACTAGATTTAACAATTCTACGCTCAACATAATTATTAGATTTTTGAAAACAAAGTTGCAATTATTGAAATCTATTACATGGTTTTGTAGTCTCTAACATGACAGAATACAGCACTTTTTTTCATTCCCCACCCTCACATCTCTCGTGTTCATAAATTCTCTTACTGAGGTCCCTTCCCGTTTCTCCCACGTATACATTACTAGGACATTCTTTACATGGTAATATATATATACACGTGTCTTTTCCGTCCTTAGGTTTGTTCCTTATTAACATGTCATTTATGCAATTTTTATATTTGAATACCACATTAGTGCCTATTCTGACAATTTTTCTTAAGCCCTTTCAAGTTTTTGTTATAGGGGAGGACAATACTCTTGTAATCCTTGTTTACAGTTAACCTTCCAGTATAAAAGGTTTTTCTGGTTGCTGAATGAGCGTTAAAAATGAACCATTTGGGATAATAATAGATTTTTAAATATATTGTTGATTTTTTTTTTCTTCTCCCCTGATCAACATAAGAAGGGTGACAGATTCTATATGCTCTTAGAAACATTGAAGATACAACTGAATTTTTTACTTGGTCATCATGAAATGAAAAATAGTGAATGCAAGAGTTTGAGTTGGTCTCTTTCCCATACACAGAAAATTTTATGTTGTCATTTTCTCTATTGATGAGAACATCCAAAAAAGGTATTTTTTTATCACTTTTTCATTCACATTTGAACTTGAGTGATGAAAGTGATTGAGTTTGGAAAAGAAGTCATCAAAATTCCTATTAGCTGGCCATACTGATATGTAATCCACATACAGTATCTTAACCAAATTTGATTGGGGAAGGATATCCTAGGCAACAATTTTGTTTCTAAAATTTCCATAAATAAATTGGCCAAAATGGGGGGGAGGGGATTGTCCATGGCCGTGCCATACTTCTGTTTGTAGAACGTGCCATCAGCTATAAATACATTATCATCGACACAGAGTTTACTAATTTTATGAATTTCTTGGCTGTTAGTGGAAGCGTTAGGTTTACGTTAGGAAGAATTTCCTTAAAAAAATTGATGGTTTCGTCTACTGGGACATTTATAATTAAGGTATTTACGTCAAAACTGACAAAGTGGCCATTAGGTAATTCTAAATTATTTACCTTATCACAAAAATCTTGATTGTTTTTTATGTGAGCAGAGGAAGTACTACCTACAGCTGGAGATAAGTGTTTGGCAAGTAATTTAGACAATTTGTACGTAACTGAATCTACATTGGAGATGATAGGCCGAAGGGGACAACCTTTTTTGAGTCTTAGGAAGGCCATGCATATAGAGAAGAGACAACTTCATAATTTTGAATTGCTTGGATAATTAATATTTTCCTAGAATCTTGGTAAGGTCTTTGTTGAATTGTTTCACTTTATTTTCTAATGGGTTATTGGTTAATTTTTCATGACATATTAATAAGGAACAAACTTAAGGACGGAAAAGACACGGGTGTGTGTATATATACACACGAGGGTAATTCAATAAGTATCTGCACTTTTTATTTTCACATCTGATAGATTATAAACACATCACTTCTCAACATAGTCTCTGTTTCTCAATACACTTAGTCGAGCGATCTACAAGCTTCCTAATGCTATCACAAAAGAATGTTTTTGGCTGTGTGCGTAGTCAGTCATGCACCGCCTCCTTCAGGTCATCATCGCCTTGGAATCGCTGACCTCTCAAAGCATCTTTTAGTGTCCAAACAGGTAAAAATCCGAAGGTGCCAGGTCTGGACTGTAGGCTGGATGGTCGAGAACTTCAAATTCAAGTTCTTGAAGGCATTTTCTAGTCTGTGCAGCGGTATGAGGGCGCGCATTGTCGTATAACAGAATAACACCTTCCGACAATCTCCCTCTCCGTTTTGTGCGAATTGCTTGCTTTAACTCATTCCGAGTTATGTTATGCTAACACTGTTTTGGGATACACGAGGCCAGTGCTGGGCAAGTTCCGCACACCTTCCGCACACCTTCCGCACATTCGCACTGCGCGGAAGTGCGAAATGGTGTGCGGAGGTGCGGTGTGCGGTCACCTCGGTAAAAAGGTGCGGAAGGTGTGCGGATTGGTCCGCACACCCGTTCGCACACGAACTTTAGAATTTTGTCAACTATTGACCAGTCAACATCTCTAATTTAGTGTAATTTATTGTATTAAAACTTTATTTTCACAATTAAATATTAAGTAAAAGTGTATAAAAGTATTAATATATTAATGGAAACACATATTTCCTTGCGATAAAACTTTATTTATGTAAATAGGGTGCGGGTGCGGTTGTGCGGAAGTGCGAAAACTTAGAGGTGTGCGGAAGTGCGGGTGCGAACCTCCCATTTGGTGTGCGGTTGCCCAGCATTGCACGAGGCCCTATCCTTGAACATTATCTAGATCGTGGAACTGCAGTTTATAATCTATCAGATGTGAAAATAGAAAGTGCGGATACTTATTGAATAACCCTCGTATATTACCATGTAAAGAATGTCCTGATAATGTATACGTGGGAGAAACGGGAAGGGACTTTAGTAAGAGAATTTATGAACACGAGAGATGTGAGGATGGGGAATGAAAAAAGTGCTGTATTCTCTCATGTTAGAGACTATAACCATGTAATAGATTTCAATAATTGCAACTTTGTTTTCAAATCTAATAATTATGTTGAGCGTAGAATTGTTGAATCTAGTCTTATAGGCTATATACAAAATTTTAATCTATCTGATTTCAATTATCTTTTAACAAAATTATATGTAATAAAATTAAGAATTTTGTAACATTACCATCCAAAAATCCCCAGGCAACACAGGTACATCCATCAGGTCAAAGCTGGGTCAGAGGACGTCACTTAACTATCCCCCTGATAAGAGGATGGGAAGGTTCAGTCAGTTAATCTCCGATAATTAACTTCCAGGTGTATATAAACTCTGTTCTATGTTTATACGGTCATTACCAATTGACAAGGGCTCGCGAGGAGCCGAAACTGTATTGGTGTTAAGAAATAAAAATTTACGTCTCCCTGAAGAGTGGTTTCCATCTATATACTGTATATAAAATAAATTTATTTAAAGGTGTTTCGGGAGTTGAATGTTGGTTGGTATCCGGTCGAGTTTATCGGTTCCTGGTCGGTGTTACTATGTGGGCCGTTGCACTTGAGAATACTGGAGATGTGGCCCTTGGCACCATTGTGGTTGCTGAGTTAACCGTGGGTGGTATTGGGCAGGTGGATGTTGCATGTATTGTTGGTGTGCATATACGTATCTGCGAAGTCCGGACTTTTCTCATTAAGAGTGACAGATGTTCTTTTATCACTTCCATTTCTTCTAAAAAATGCCCTTTGTTGATCATGTCGCTTTTACTTGTTGCTTAGCTGTTTTTCCTTTTTATTCTTTGTGTACCATTAATGTGAAAGACAGGGCATTGAGACAGTTTTTCTCCGATTGAATACCTGTATATGGGAGGATGAAAATAGTAGCAGGCCTCGCTCTCTCTCTACAATTTCCATTCCTCATCATTTTTAAACATCTTTTAGGATGGTTCAATTTATTTATCTTTGTGCACTTTGTATGGCACCATCCTTCACTTCATAAATTATTTTCATGTATTCACTGATACGTCATACACACAGTAGTAGAGATAGAATTAACTGCGGAATTAATAATTTCATTAGTTATTTTGATGTTAGCACAGAACGGGAACAGAATCCGTACACAACGATACTTATTTATTGTGAGACTTGGAATTCCCACAAGAACATTGGCGGAGCCTTCACCCTTTCACTACATTTCAGTATCCTCAAACCAACAGTAAGTTTGGTATCTCTGGGATGTGCAGTCTCCTAATATATATCAATATATATTTAAAATATTTGCACTATTTCTGAATGCACTTTTCGAAATGGGTCCAAACAATTTTACAACTTGTGTATCACCCTTTTGCTTTAATAGCTAACGTTTCTTCGTGTAATATCTAACACTTAACACTTTCCTGGACTACTAAATAAGGCTACGTCTTGGCCATGACGCACCATTGCTTCAGGTTAGATCAGCGGTAAGTGACGTTGGATCCGTTCACTAGTTGGATGGGTGACCGTCCTCTGTATGCGTTTAGATGATGTAGTAACCTGTAGATTGTTCGGATTCCTCGTAAAGCCGTAGGTTCCCTCCGTCACCTGAACTTTGTTAAGAAGGATGCTGAACAGCCCAGAACATTAACATCCTCGTTTTCATGGCCCCCTGTCCTACCGCAGCTGGGACAGTACAAAATCTGCTTCTTCTCTCATTCCAGTTTGTTTCTATTTCATTTCTAAAGTTAAGGACAAAGCCTTCAAGTATTTTCCATATGTATATTATTGTGTACCGCTCGCGTCTTCTTTATGGAGTACAGTTTCAGATATGAAGATATTTTTGTATCGCCCTCTAAAATCATTTAATACAAAATAATAGTGTTCCCAAAACTGATCCTTGCAGCATCCCACTTGTAATACTCACTGCAAGTGAGATTTCTAACCATGTAGTTTTTTTTTTTTTTTTTTTTTTTTTTTTTGTCTTTAACCGTTTCTATCCAATCAAGAACTGTAAGCTTTTCTCAGAGGAGACTTTTCACACGCTTCATTGAAGTGTAAATAAATAATGTAAATATCTTTCTCTTATCGGCATTGATCACGAAGAACAAATTTAGGAAGGCCACACATCATATTTCATTATGATTCATATAATTCTGCTCTACTTATGTTCATATTTTATTATTATTATTACTGTAATGATTATTTTATTGGAGGCAGTAGTATAGCCGCAAAAGGGTAGAGTGAGTGCAAGAATGCTGCAATTTATTACGTAATGTCGCAATGTTGCAAAGGGGGTGGGGTGTTGCAAAAAAAATCCCTGCAAAGGGGGGTGGGGGATGCTGCAGGTGCGAAACTTGGACGCGGCGTTATCCCCCAAGAGAAAGGAGAGAGGAGGAGAGGTGTTCACCTGGCAGGAGCCAAGTGCATATTAAGACTTCAGCCGAGTAGGCGTTGTCTTATAGACTCCTAATCAGCCAGTTGGCTTAGAAGGCGTAAATGGCTTGAGTTGCCAGATAGCGCCATGTATTCAGTAGAAGGCTGAGTTGCCAGTTTGTGCTATATATTTAATTAATTAATTCATATATTAATCGAAGACAGTTGCCAGATACCACCTTTTAGCATTATTATGGAGAGTTGCCAGATACCATTCTATACATTATTATAGACTCCTAATCAGCCAGTTGGCTTAGAAGGCGTAAATGGCTTGAGTTGCCAGATACCACTTTTTAACATTATTATGGAGAGTTGCCAGATTGTACCATTTATTTTCTTAAAAGTTGGTTTAGAATTCCGCTAGTAGGTTTAGAAGGCGTAACATGATATAATTAACCAAAAGAATTAAGTAAAACAACATTGCATCATTCTGTTTATTATAAATATATAGAAAATAAATATACATTTCAATAATAATAGAAATGAGGAATACGCATATAATCCGTCACTATAACAGTACAGGAGAAATATATACACTCACACAGTTATGGAGATATATAGAAAATAAATATACATTTGAATGATCAATAATAATAGAAATGAGGAATATGCATATAATCAAAAAAATACACACACACACAATTATGGAGATATATAGAAATAAATATACATTTGAATGGTCAATAATAATAGAAATGAGGAATATGCATATAATCCTTCAATATAACTACCGGAGAAATATCACACAAATATGTTAAATACATTTCACTTCTTTTTTTTCAAAATACTAAACTCGCACTTAATCGAGTTTACAATTACATCATTATTGCTCTGCATTACGCAGTATATGCGGTTTAATAATATTTCACCGCTTAAAGTATAGGGAAACCTGTATTCGATATGAAGGGCTTTCATATCGTTCAGTACTATTTTTGTTCCCACTTTACAACCGGTTGGTAAGTCATCTTTAAATACGTCTAGAATACAATCAAAAGCACGCACAAAGAGTTCATCGTTAGCTACATTATTAAACAAGTTTATAAACACGCTTTTCCAATCGAGGGTTTATTTCTACCGACCCGAGCTTTTCAATCGTGAACTCGTCTTCACTCAACATAGCGGCAATTGAAATAATCTTCTAAATCGTTACGACAACTGCGCGTTATATAAAGAAATAGTTCTTCAGGGTGAACGGTGTAGGTGAGCTCAGCCTTGTACCGATCAATTGCTTTGTACCAAAGTTCATGGTATTTCAAAGAGTCTAAACTTTTTAAATAAACGTCCAGCTCTAGACCATTCTCACCTTGTTCAGCCCTACACTCGGTAAACCCATCGAGCAGAGCGGTGTATGCGTATTCAAGTACTGTATCAAAATAAAGCATATCCGTAACACGCGCGTCTAATATAGGTTTCAGCTTGCGGAATCCGACGATTTCAAACATTCTGTCGAGGATGAAACGGTTTCGCGTAGGAACAAGAGCGTTATTATCAGAAGCATTCTTCCACATCAGCCGTATATCAATGCATGGCCGATCGTTATTTATACACAACGTACATACAACGGCGTATGAGGGTGCGTCACTAATCTGCTCTCTTCTTGTACCTACGTTAGCAGGTATTTTATAACGATCTTCACTCCACTTCTCAACTATCACGAAGATTCTATTCATCTCCTCGACACTTAAATAAACCCGTTTGTTTGTTTGTTTGTCTACATTCCGTTTCCAGTACATAGCTAACGGTACCGGATTTACGCCTGAACACGCGCAACGATTTCGTCACGGACACATCGTACGAGGCGTTGAGAATGCTGCTCAAAGGAAGTTCCATCGTATTCGAGGAGCGCACGTCCACTCGGTTCAAGCTCTGAGATAACTATGAGCCGTGTGAGGCACTCAGGTAGGCAGGAACGGTTCGATGGGCGGCTGACTGACTCGATGATACGTGAATGGGGTTCGAACTCGTATGATCCGCGAGTCGCACCATAATCGAATTGTACATATTGGGTAGGTGTTTTTCCGCTACAAGAATTAATTTCGGTTTTATCACTACCAGACCGCACCAGACAGTTTCCCTCAGGATAATTTTCACGAACTAGGCACATTTGTTTTACTAAACATATTCACACTCCGGCGCACTATTTGAGAGGAACATATGCTCATATTTTTCCTTTCTGCCCATCAAACGATACTCGTCTCTAAAGTCTGTTAAAAACTCACGCAGGGCACTAGCCACAACCTCACTGGGTCATTCTCTGTCAGATCAACCAGTGCCTAACACCCTCATCTCTCAGATTTTGCTGAAATTTGGTTTATAGGGAGTTTGTGGGCCCTGAATCCATTTCTGAAATTATAAGGTCAATCCGACCAACGGTTCAAGAGATATGACCTCGGGAAATTTGAGGTCACTTGCGAGGTCACTAACATTTGGCGACCCATAACTTGGGTAATAATGGTCACAATTATATAAAAGTATATATATTTAGAATCAGAAAACCACAAGGAATCCAAATATGCAAGTTTTAGAACTCTAGGTTGAAAAATAAAAAAGTTACACTGTAACCAAAATTTGAGGTCACGATTTGACCTGGGGGTATCAAATGAGAATTTTTTTTTTAAATGTAAAAAATGAAGGCATAGGCATTGGCTATTAGAATCAGCAAAAAAAAGTTTGTTTATGTTAGTATTTTTCATGTAACTAACATATAAGTGAACACCATATTCATAAGTTGTGCGTCAATTCTACCTATTTTTTCACACAAGCTCATAATTTGACCTATAGAAATTAAAATTACATTTTTTTTATAGATATAAAAACAAAGGCAAAAAATGTAAAATTGTATTTCACTGCTAATCTACACTGGCAATAATAGTTATAATAGTGAAAGGGGAAGACCTACTTAGAGGATTCATGTGCTAGCCTAATACAATTTTTGCATGCTCGATGCTCTCATCAATTTCTTTTTGTGGAAAAATGTATTGAATTCTGCTGCCTCCTCTTAGGGTAGGACAACTCATTACAGTTAATATATGATGTCCTGGCACTGCACATGAATCCTTGTTTGATGGATAATAATATGCACTTGATCCTGATGACCCAGAGGGATGTAGAAAGTTCACAGTGAAATCATCAAACTCTTCACAATATTCCTCCACAATTCCATACCAAACTTGCATGTCATAAATGCAGCCAACATACTCTCCTGGTTTGACACATTTTAGGTTACCAAGCATTGCAGGTTCATTAGTAAAATGACTTTTCCTTATTCTTTTCTTTTCTCCAATGCCACTTGAAATGGGATACACCATCAGTTCTTCCTTGTTTAGGGGAACAAATCTATGATATTTCTGAGTTCCAGGAATAGCCCTACTATCCTTGAATCGATGTTCCAACCGTTCTTCTGCATCTTTCAAATCAGCTGTAGTTACAAAGAAAAAATTTATCTTCTTGCTCAAGTTTTTTCACAAAACTGAAACATGTGTTCTGGTGTAAGAATTTGCCTCTCTGTAGTTCTCTGCAAACTGGCACGAGCAGTAGCTCTTTTCACTGTTCCTCCAATCCCATCACATGCATTTTTGCCATGGGATGTAGCAAAGAAGTGCCATTCACAAGACAGACCAAAATCCTCTTCATGGTAACAGAGATTTGTGAAGTTGTATCTGTTCTTACATTGGCCAGCACATCCATCTGAGAAATAGTGCACCTTCTTCAATTGTGGGCATCTGAATTTAACATATGTCATAAGCTTCAATATGAATGAGTAAACCATTATAGTGTTGTGTTTTAGTGATGCAGATAAGAAACAGACACTAAAATGGCTAAGTTCCTGGTCTGCAGATGATCTATAATAGATGACAAAAGGGTGAACTGTACACTGTGAATTGTCCCAGTGAAACCCTTGGGCAGCATCCTGGACAAGGGTAGTGGTAGTGGTAGTGTTTCTTTCAACTGCTTGAAGTACTGTGATTGTTGCTGAGCAACAAAGTGATGACGAACCATGCGGGATATTTTCATGCTTAGGGATGATAAGTATTCATGAAGTGGCTCCACCTTATCAACCATTGTACAACGGTCAACAGTCACCCATTGCTTGTAAGATATTTCATTTGGAGCTGATTTCACACTGTCAAGTAACTCAAGAAAATCCAGGACACCCTCTTCTCTTGGGCAATCATTGCAAAGTTGCATCATGCAAGTCTCTCTTTCTGTACTGCAGACACTGTAATCCATAAGATCCTTGTATGAAAGACCTCTTTCTCCCAATGCAGCCAGCTGCAATTTTGGATTTTGATGGTATGTGCAGACACAGACAGAATGAGTCCCACCACTACCGGCAAGCACACAATATGATGGCCGTAATTTTGCAAATGTGGAAAATCCTATTTTGGGATTCTTTTCATCATTTTTATTTAGTTCAAACATCTCTCTTAAATTCCCGAGGACCAATCGTTTTTGCACCTTCAGCACTGATAACTTTCACGCAATCCTTTTGGCAAGGACACATACGACTAACCTCTTCTGACTCATAGAATCTTCTAACTATATCTTTGTGTTCTTCAGATATCACTTTTCCTTTGCTCATTAGTGGAATCTTCGGAAGGATTCCATGTTCTGATTTAAGTGAACGGCTTCTTTTCACCATGTATGTTGTAGTTTGAAAGAAACTAGCTGTTTTTTCAATTGTGTATGGTGAGAGTGTCAATATTTGTAGTTTGTGATGGTGACATTTGCTCTCCAGGAATGACTGTTTCAATTCATTCATTAATTTGTCTAGATGTTTTTCAGATTTAGTTTCAGGTTTTGAAGTATCACTTACCTCCTCGGTAATTTGAACACCATAACTGAGTTCTAGCCTCTCCTTCAGGTGTTTCTGAGCAGATGATAGCTTACCACGAGCCTTGCGCTTTTTCTGGCTTAATGACAGCCCTTCTGAAAAGAACAGAAAAAAAGGTTTCACACACCTGAATATTAGTAATTAAATATTAATTATAGTACCTTAAATGCTATATAGTAGATCAAACAGACCTTGTAGTAAAGTATAAGTTATTATATTAATTTATTACTTACTTTTTTTAACTGGTGTTTGGTCCAGAAATGCTAGAACTGGTTCAACTGAAGTTGAAGGATTTTCCTTTATCAAGCAATCACTGTCATTGTCCAGATCTTGAATTGAAGAGATGTTACTCAAGCCACTGATAGTAGATGATTCATTTGAATCCTGCTCAGACTCGTTGTTTTCAGTGGTACTAAGTATAGTGGGGTTTTTCATTATCAGTGTCCAGCAGTTCACACACAACAATGAGTCTTTTTTCACTTCCAGCACATTTTTCAACAAGTACATCAGTCACTTTTCTAAGATTGATTGTTATGCGTTTCTTGTGTTTTTGAATAGGGTCCTGGCAGTATTTCAAGTGCCGAACCATTGTATTTTGATCTGTAAAGATATAGGATTTACAATTAGGTAATATATATTTTTTAGAAAATATATAGCTATACACACTTAATATTTAGGCCTTGATAGTCTCTGAGGCTCATTAAAACACCATACCCACCAGCCACCCACAGTGCTGGCTGGAACTGTACTAACCTGTAGACAAGGAATTTTGCAACTATCTGTGTTGATTCTGCACTTAGACAAGTAGCAACATGTTTCAACAGGTTTGTTTAGGCTACATGTGAGCTTAGTCTTCCCCTTTCACTATTATAACTATTATTGCCAGTGTAGATTAGCAGTGAAATACAATTTTTATTAAATTCTTGGAGCTTGAGGTCAAATTGATAGCTAAGATATAAAAATTCCTTGAAATGACAAGCAATTTATAAATATGGTGTTCACTTATAAGTTAGTTACATGAAAAGTACCAACATAAACAAACTTTTTATGATTGTTTCTATTAGTCAAGAACTCTGACTTTGTCTTTTATATCTATAAAAAATGTAATTTTAATTTCTATAGGTCAAATTATGAGCTTAAGTGTGAAAAAATAGGTAGAATTGATGCACAACTTATGAATATGGTGTTCACCTATATGTTAGTTACATGAAAAATACTAACATAAACAAACATTTTTTTGCTGATTCTAATAGCCAATGCCTATGCCTTCATTTTTACATTTAAAAAAAAAATTCTCATTTGATACCCCAGAGGTCAAATCGTGACCTCAAATTTTGGTTACAGTGTAACTTTTTTATTTTCAACCTAGAGTTCTAAAACTTGCATATTTGGATTCCTTGTCGTTTTCTGATTCTAAATATATATACATTTATATAATTATGACAATTATTACCCAAGTTATGGCTCGCCAAATGTTAGTAACCTCGCGAGTGACCTCAAATTGCCCGAGGTCATATCTCTTGAACCGTTGGTCGGATTGACCTTATAATTTCAGAAATGGATTCAGGGCTCATAAACTCCCTATAAACCAAATTTCAGCAAAATATGAGAGATGAGGGTGTTAATTTCAATTTTTTTTGGTTGATCTGACAGAGAATGACCCCACTACGAACCTCATCATGATATACATTAATATAGCGATAAAAATACTTAAGATTGTCCATGATCACGAGATTCACATTTTCAGTCGTAGGGTATGAGTAATCGACATGGTGTAACATGACGTAATACCGCTTGTCACACCACCCATCCACAAGACTCATTATCCATACCTGCTGCTTCTCTTCTGCACGCGTTGTTTCTTTTACTTCACGGTATATGTGAGACTTTATAAAGTTTAGCTCTACAGCATACTTCAGCACATCGTCTGTGCAACGAAAGCCTTCAACGGTCTCACCAGAACATCCGTAGAGTATTTGTACATCTTGCAACTTCGCACAATCCAATGTGGTTTTAAAAGAGGCATAGGAGGGGGGAATAGGAAGTTTTTCGGTATCCACCACATCTTCACACTTTGCTGAATACCATTTCATAAACGTTGTACAAGCAATATTAAAGGTAGCCATTTGAATACACGTCTGATCTTTTTTTCTTCTACACTGGCGAATACACGTCTGATCTCAAGGGCTTACTGCAGTCGACTGACCACGCAGGGAATCCCAGATAGTAGCATGACTCACGTTGCTGATCTTACAGTGAGCTGAGCTTAGAACTTTCACCTGCGCGCGCACGCACACACACACACACACACAGAAAATGAAACGCTAATTGAAACATGATTTATTTAATAAACGAGATATTCAAGTTATATATATTTACAAATACGATTTAATAAACGAGATATTCAAGTTATATATATTTACAAATACGTGTAATAAATAAGTTAACAATAGATACATCAAAGATTATATACAAGACAAATACGTGTCATAAGTAAGTTAACAATAGGCGCATCAAACGTTATGGTATCCAAAGGGTACGGTATCATAGGTACCAGGTAACTGGTAAGGTTTCCTATAGGTGTTACGGCACACCTTCGTACCCCTAAGTTCCTTCACGCCCCCCAGCTTCTGCGCCCGAAAATTGTGGGTGCCTACAATTAGTTGGGGAGGTCGTTCGCCCTCATCATCGTCCAAACACACTAGATCCTTCAACGATTCAAAGTTAACAACCCGCCGATTCGCATGGTTGAGCGTAATACCCTTTGCCTTCACGATATATTTCATATCCTCCCCACCCTGACCCGTACCCCATAAGTTTTAGGTCCTGTTCAGACAAAAGAGGGCGTATGCGTTGTCCCCATACTCATCCTTGATCTCATCAGTGAGTTCGCCGAGGAACTCCCCAATAGCGGGCATGTATTCACCCTCCCTCTCTGTGAATATCACGCTATCTGTATCGGCATACAATACTCTCCGCCCAAGAGAATGCAATAGACCCCAAAGTTTTATACGGGCGTAGGCTGTTGTGAAGCTGGCCACAGGTATGTTTGTAACCCTTGAGGTATCTGTGGCCAATTCAGTGTTGTTGTACTTTATTATGTAAGTATTACCAACATTCACGATCTCCATGACCTCTATCGGGAGCATTGGCATAATCCCAGACATCACTATAACTTTGTGCCAAATGAATGTTCCCTTTGCCGGTATTCTGTGCAAATTTTCCCCATAGACTGTTTAGACAACTTTGCACTAAAGCGCTTGCCAGGATTCTTTGCAATTTGGGCACGATCAAGTTGTATACCTTCGCGGTCGCGGTAACGTTGAATATAGGCAGACTTTTCATCTTCGGTATCAACTCCTCGCGGATACCCTGATGCTTCAACCTTATCCTTCAAAAAGGCGTTTATATATGGTGTGAAAAGGTTGGGGAGCTTCTGAAACCTCCACACCTCGTGTATCTTCAGTATTCTATAACCATGGCGTACGGCTAGGGCCAGCTCAGGACTTGTATATACGCCTCTGATCTTACGCTGGTGGGGTATATGGTTACAATCGCCGTTATCCTCTTCCGCGCACTTCACGCACAGGGGAAACATGAGCTTGTCGTCGATAACGACAGGTAAGATTGGCATCCATAAATTGCGTGGGGGGAGTATGTCTACGAAAGAGAGCCCAAAGTAACGATCATTCAAATTTCTTGAAAATTCATTGATGGAGGGCAGGTTAGGTCCCACCAGTTTCTCAGGAGCGCCCACGGGGTACGGATTGTTCTTCATCACGTATGGGTATAAAGAACAGAAATCGTAGTAATGGAGCTTCACGCCCTCCGTAGGTGGAAAGTATAGTCTGAATGGATTTGTACGTCCTCCAAACAAGCTATCACCACATTTGAGAGGATCCAGCACCATTGAACGCTTGATCGTGTTTATTTCCTCACGGTACACTTCGTCTGTCTCCATCCGTGCATCATATTCATGCTCCCACAAGACTTTGTGAGTGAACTGTGATCCTATAAGTTGATCGCGGGTGCGGGTCCATGCAAGACAGTCGGCAGGAGATCTACCGTAGATATCTCCGGCGATTCCGCACTCAGGACGGGGGCATCCATGCCACCAGCATCCGTTAAAGGAGTACACAGTCTTCACACCAGTGACACGGTTTTCACTTAACCCATCAACCCAAAAAACGTCCATTAATCTTAATGGGTACTTCACCCGTGTTGCGGGCGTGCTTTATGTATACACCTCTCTGTTGCTGTAGGTGTATGAGACAGTAAATAGCCTTGTGACCGTAACTGCGGGGTTTGTTTCGATGAATAATGGCTAAGGTGTCTTTAGGCATGAAGTTATTCTTGAACACCGTAAAACATAATGACGCGATGGTGGTTGCGACTTGCAGGGGATCGCATTTGAAACGGCCTATGTACATCCTTCTAAAGGCCTGGAAACATACTCTAAGCACGCGCACATCATTCACGCAATAACGCTCACATTCATCAGGTACATTATAAGGGTTACTTTCATTAAAACTGTTGTAGTATCGATCAAAGTCTTCACGTTCATCTACACTCATACAGTCATAGTTAAAATAATGTTTGGGTGGTGGTGGGCCTACGTAGTTTAAAGTCTCGTTGGTGAGGAAAGTGTAAGGGAAGTATCCTTTGGAAACTTCAGCTGCTACCCCCATCACCTTGGGTAGCTGCTAATTTACAAGGTGTGAATAATAAAGTGTCTTTAAATTGTACATTGCCTCTTATTTGCATCTGTATTAATTTGTTACCTCTTTTCAATGGATCACCTGTAAATATCTCAGAGGATTCGTGTTCAAGCAACTCCTTATAAAGGAACTGCGTGTCAAACTTTGCTCCGTTATGGGCGAGAATATACAGTCATTTTTTTGAACTTGTCGGCTAATTTGACAATATAGGATACAAATAGTTTCACAGGACTATCGTAGACATTCGTTTTAAAAACGTTTGTCCGTTTACCGCATTTGGGGCACACGTCACATTCGATCCCCATACACTAATCACAGATGGTCTGGCTCACAAGTAAATGTGGAATTACCTCTTTGGTTTCAGCGTTCGTATATGTTTCTATATCGTAGTATACAGTTATACAAGGGTTATTTTTAGGCTTAGCATCTTTCATATAACATACATGTTTTACTCCATCCGCCTTATACTCCACCTGGCATGTAGGACAGTGAATTTCGTCACACTTGTACTTAAATTTTCCCCAATTATCCATTGTGTGAAACATACCACATTCACAGATTCTCATTTTTCTGCACGTGCCAGTTGATTTATGGAGCTCAAAGCAGTTATTATTGAAGAATGTCCGTCTACACACATCACAGTCTCTCTTCTCAGCTTCAACTACACGGCTTTCACATTTGGTGCTTTTACACTGCTCACATACCATGTGACATTCTTTACAATGTCTCACTATATCATCCGCAAACTCGAGGCACCCCTTACACAAATCATGATGTCTCCCATATTTTCGACTTTTGTCAAAACTCGCGTAAAGCCACCTTATATTACGGATGGGGAGATACGTTGTCCCTGACAATCCTAAAATAAGTAGGGGCCTAATACAACTATACGGACATTCATTTCCTGTTCTACCCTTCTCAGCTCTTCAGGCCCTATATTACAGCCAAATTCAAGTTCACAGTCTACAGCTAGTTTACGGGCACGTTCCACGACCGTAGGCAGCCAAATTTTTTGAGCCGTGTATTTTGTACAGTAAACATGTGCTAAGAGTACTGCTATAAAGCCGCAACCACGATCGACGTTTATATGCTCTATAAATAGCGAGAATTGAGTTAAGAGTATACGGTATGGCACTATGACCCGCAACACGGAATACACGATCAATATTTACCGTGAAGTTGTCCATATTGAAGGCTATACTACTTTGGGCGGCTTGCATTATACGTCCTAATATATATTCTACATCTTCAGCCGCCAAACGTCTAAATGGCACTATCACCCAATAATCATCTACATCACCGTCATCTGACCCGAATCCAAAGGACAGACTCGTCCTGACTTCACGCTCGTCGCGGTTCTGAAGAGCAAACTCTACAATACGCTGTA
This sequence comes from Bathynomus jamesi, assembly GCA_023014485.1. Taxonomy (NCBI): domain Eukaryota; kingdom Metazoa; phylum Arthropoda; class Malacostraca; order Isopoda; family Cirolanidae; genus Bathynomus; species Bathynomus jamesi. The sequence goes on from JAJOZX010003815.1 coordinate 364,321, forward strand.
CAACCCGGCGTAGCCCGCGCTCAATTCCATTGCTATACATGGCTCTAGGGTCGACCCTGACTCTATACCGATTTCTAGTCAAGGCTGGGGTGGGGGCTGCGGAGCGCACCAACTCAAACGTTATATCATCCTCAACAGAACGGGGGCACTGTGGCGGATGAATAAGGGGATATATTAGCGGGAGGTGCTGCTGGGGGGATTGTTGCGTAGAGGTTGAGGGTTGGGGATCTATTACTGGTGCAACAGGCGCGTATTTCGGTCGCTTTATACCTGACGTGGGGTTCTCTTCATCATACCTCCGCTTTGGACGTGCTACCGGTATCGCTGGTGAGGGTTCGTTGGCAGGGGAGGAGATCACAACTACACTGTCGTCGAGGTCATCCGTAATGTCAATGATGGGTGCTGTACCTCATCGTCATTCACGGTTCTGTGGGAGAAGAAAACAAAATATAAGGAACAGCACTCAAAATTTGTAATATTTTGTAAATGACCCACTTAGGAGTGTGACGTGTTAGAAATGGACTCTGTAGAAAAATTCAGATTCACGAGCCCATCCACATGTATTATATCTGGACCTACAGGATGTGGTAAAACTGTGTTTATGCTTAAAATCATTAAAGAAAAGGGAGAGATGTTCTCGAAATTTGTGCATAAAGTTATATGGTGCTATTCGACGTATCAATCAGTGTTCAACGAGTACCAAGATGATATTTTGTTCCACAAAGGCGTATATGACGTTAATTCGTTAAAGGGAAATGAACATACAGTCATTGTAATTGACGATCTCATGTTGGAGATGGATAAAACGTTTGCCGAGACATTTACAGTATTCTCCCACCATCTTAACATAAGCGTGTTCTTCATCAATCAGAATCTATTTTTCAAAAATAGATACATGCGCGATGTGTCGTTAAATACGCAATATCTAGTCTTATTCGCGCAACGTAGAGATGTATCACAAATTGGGGTATTAGCCAATCAAATGTTCCCGAATCAGCGTAAGGAGTTTTTGGAAGTTTATAAAGAAGCTACAAGCACGCGTTACGGATATTTGCTTTGCGACCTTCATCCGCGAAACACGTTTAGAGTGCTTCTACGAACGAATATATTTCCAAACGAGCCTGAAACGGTGTATATTCCAGAATGACAAAGAGACTAAAGAAATACCGTGAATTAATAAAAATCTATCATCGACTGCCCCGGGCAATGCAGCAGATGTTTATTAAAAATATCGACGCCGACTTTTTAAAATGCATCTGTGAAATCTGTCTTAACGTTATAAATTGCAATGTATCAATGAAAACCCCTCAGAAGGCTCGCCTACGCCGTACAAGAACATAATACGTGCACTCGCTCGTAAAAGTCAAACTGTAGCGAAGAAAAAACGAATTATTGTACAAACAGGAGGGTCATTTCTCCCCATCTTATTTTCAGTTTTGGGTCCTTTACTGACTAGATTAATATAATGAAGAAAGTGGTAGTGATTCCCACGAGGTGTACGCTTCACTGCAAAGGAATCCAGACACGGATCTAGATCCCCGTAAAAGCAGACTTAAAAGAATGGAAAGCGAATTGCTAGCCCTATTAAACAGTGAAAAAACACCTGATGAGAAAAGAATCTTATACCAAGAAGCTCTGCAGAAATTTCTTCACGAGTACGAAAATTATAAGAACCCTACAGAGATTCCTGTGGTTATTAGGCACAGCACGGGGGACGATGGACATGGCGACATAGGATCTGTGCCCGACGATACAGCTGACCAACCAAAAATTAAGGGATTAGCACACACATATCGAACATGTATTAAAAAGCACCCTCCCACATACATTGAGGAGTAAAGGCTTAAGTCTTTATAATCTATTGAATGAGGATCCAGCCATACAATGGACCGATACAGGCGAGATCATTGTGGAAGGATCAAAGGTACAGGGATCGAATATCGTAGACATTGTCCATGATCTGGTGAGAAAGTGGGATAGGCCATCACCATCAGGATGGAAGCATATTAAAGCAAGACTACAACAAATAAATGTCCCTAAAACGTTGATAGGAAATCTGAACAGGTTAAAAGACTTGGAACATGCAACGCATGTGACACAATTGAAGACGCCGTCACCCCCGGCGGTAACACCTTTGAAGAGGAGAAAGAAGAGGTTAAACAACCAACCCTACCCACGTGCCTCTAAAATACGCAAATGGCTAACGTATTAACTAAACGCTATTATGACATTTCTAACCCATCCTCTTACGGCGGCGTAGATAGACTGTACAGAAGTGTTTACGGAGTAGGAAAAAAGATGTTGAAAGATTTTTGAGGGAGCAGGACGCTTATACGCTTCATAAGCCTGTGAGAAAAAGGTTTAAAACAGCCAAGACAACGGCTTCCTCGATTGATTCTATTTGGCAAGCAGATTTAACAGACATGCAAAGATATTCTGTGTATAACGATGGTTACCGCTACATTCTATTCATAATAGACGTATTCTCTAGATATCTGTGGCTAGTTCCTCTGAAAAATAAATCACCTGAAACAGTTGCTAAAGCCACCAAAACGCTAATGTTAAAAGAAAACAGGGTTCCTGGCTATTTTTGTACGGATATGGGGAAGGAATTTATAGGCCGTGCTTTTCAGAACATGTTGACAGAGTTTAATATCAGCTATTACACAACCAATTCTATACATAAGGCTTCTTTAGCTGAAAGAGTTCAGCGCACCATAAAGGAACGCATGCACCGTTATTTTACACATAAAAACACATACAGATTTCTAGACATTCTGGAATCATTGGCATCATCCTACAACCGCTCACACCATCGCACGATTGGGACAACACCTAACGAAGTTTTAGAAAGAGGTACGCTCCCGAGAAGAGATGGATCACCACCACCGCCTTCAAAATCAATGATTATGTAAGGCTGTCGCGTTCGGGGAATAAATTCGCAAAGGGTTTTGAGCAAGGATGGACACGCGAGATTTTTAAAGTTAGGGCTATGAGACCTAAAGGTGAGATAATGATGTATTACATTGAAGATTTGAATGGGGAAGAAATCTCAGGAGGCTTTTACCGCGAGGAATTGCAGAAAGTTGCGTTTAATTTAGGAAAAAATGTGTTTAAAATTGAGAAAATTTTAGGAAGCAAAGGTTCAGGAAAGAGAAAAATGTACCTGGTGAAATGGCTAGGGTACCCAGAAAGCTTCAACACCTATATAAAAGCTGATGCAATAATGAAGCTTAAATAGTATGCAACATGGCTCCTAACCATTTCTACGTCACACTCCCGTCCTCCTCGTCCCTGTCTGTACACCCTAACAACACACTAGCCAACTTTGTAACAGAACTCCACGGGCACATTGAATTGGGTCGTGATTCGTATGAGGTGGGGATATGCGAAATTCAGCTGGACACCATCTTTTTAAATATTGAACATAAAGAAACCGTTTTTACGATTCTTAGAGACATTGACGAGTGTGAAAAAGCTGGGGTAGCTATGGATGAAACTATACGTATCGCTCGGACTAAGGTTGCACGGTATTACAGTACAGAAGTAAGACTAGGACCGGGTCAATATGGTTCGGTCGAGGATGTTGTGAGAGGCTTAAACGTAAGTTTAAGAAACTCAAACCTTACGAATGATTTAGTATACGAAATCGTAAACAACCCTGCACATACACTAATCCTAAAATCAAAGACTAACAGACGTATTAAAGACCATAGAAAGTTCAAAATTCTAACCAATGGCCGATATAGCGCAGCCTTCCAAAGAGACACATTTCACGAGACACAGCATGACTTGTCCAGATTAATGTATCAATTGAAGATGGAGAAATTGGCTGAAAGGTCCCCAGACATGTGCTATATTTACAGTAATATAGTGGAGCACCAGTTTGTTGGGGATACCCAGGCACGCCTGCTGCGCATTGCTCACATCCCCAACCATAGAGGAAGGAGTTTGAGTATTACATATGACAGACCCCATTATGTGAATGTCGCAACTAATTTAATAACCAATATCTCAATATATATAAGAACGATTGAGGGTGAAAACTTCCCATTCGGTAACGGGAGCTTAACAGTGAAGCTACACTTTCGACGCACTGAGTTATAATGGATAGAAAGCCTTTCACCGTCTATCGAGGGGTGAGATACCAGCGCGGTAGTGGACTTGGATCCATTTTTTCATCCATACTACGTACGGCTGTTCCTTTGCTGAAGAGGGGTGCCAGATACCTCGGAAGGAAAGCGCTACAATCAGGTCTTAACACTGCAGAAGACATATTGGCCGGGGCTAAACCTAAAGAAGCTCTAAAAAAACATTTAAAGCGTACACGGGACGAAATCATCAAAGATGCAAAGAGAAAAATGCGTGGTGGCGGGAAGAAGAAGAGGGCTGCCCGGAAGAAGGGGTCACGTGGTATTAAACGTAAAAGGCTATCAAAAAAGAAGTGCTGTAAGCGAATGAAACCTATGGTTGACCACTTTTTTGACTGATATAAGCTAAGGACATTGATCTCATGAATCATAGTTTGTTTACCACTTGTCGAGAGAGGAGGCACTATTTCTAACTCGCCATGGCACGCTTCATCCACCCATGTAGTTCACAATGCTGTAAATCGGAGCTGTCCCTTTTTGAGCTGCCTCCAACCAAGTTTCTATTGAGCACAGTGATTTATTACAATTAACCCTTTAAACACAATTAGTTCCCCGAGTGCACCTATAGAATTCGTGATACCCAGCTCAGGCCCTTACTTTTTTGATCCAAGCTGTGTGCACATGTACGCTAAGCTACGTATAGCCCATTCTGATGGAACGGTCTGCGATGACAAATATGCTGTATACCCTGAAACAAACTTTCTGCACTCCATATTCAACCAGTGTGACGTATATTTAAATCAGACCAACATATCGGCAGGCACGGGGTACTATCATCTACGAGCCTATCTGGAAAATGTCCTCAACTTTTCCAAAGAAGCGAAGGCTACCTTTTTAAGTGCCGAGGGATATTATCAAACTAAAGATGAAAGTAGTATAAAGGACAAATTTAAAAATTCTAAAAAGAAAATATACGAGTGTTTTGGACGGTGCACACAGATTTCACTTTCCAGGAGAAGTTGCTTGTCAACGGGGTGGATATGAAAATAAAGCTCACCCGCACGAGTCCTGAGATCTGCTTAAATCTGGATGCTGATCAAGAAGAGGGTGCAAAGCCCGTTGTGGTTCACATTATGGACACATACCTCCGCGTACGGCGAGTGAAATTAAGTTCACCAAAACAACTAGAAATTGAGAAAAATTTACTAAACGCTACAGTGAAATATCCTATTAACAGAGTACAAATCAAACTATATACGGTTCCTGCAGGGTTGGCATCGAAGCAGATAGAAAACATTGCCCTGGGAAATCTTCCTAAAAGGATATTAATCGGAATGCAGGACCATGCTTCGGTGAATGGAAAATATAAAAAGAGTGCCTTTAAATTCGAGAATTTCGGACTTAAAAATATAACTCTATACGTTAATGGCACTGCTTTGGGTGGAACAATGGGTACGGACTATTCATCAGACGCTGTGTTACCTCTTTGTGCCAGAGCCTATAGTAATCTGACCCATATTGCAGGTGATTGTGATGAGCTTGGTAATGGGGTAACGCAGGAAGAATTCATTGATCAATTTAACCTTTATCCGTTTGACATTACACCTGACTTATCTGCTAGCGTAAATACCATTTAACCCACAGCAGAGCGGAAACATCTCAGTGCGGCTGGAATTCGCCAAGCCTATAGACGCTCCTATTAGTGTACTAGTATATCTCGAATCGCAAGCCCTAATAGAAGTAGATAGATTTAGGAGCGTTATCACTGACTTTTAAAATGGATGCTAATACACTTCAGAAAGTAATGAATGTGAACGAGTCACACGTTCCAAATTTATCGGCGTGTTTGCGAAGAATGAAACATTGAGTTTGCCAAGTACGCGAGAATGCGGTAGTCTTATTGTGAACACAGATGTCATCGGTAATGAAGGGATTCATTGGATCGCTGTCTATTTTAAAAATAGACAGCGCCTGTACTATTTTGATTCACTCGGTACTCAACCCTGGAGTGACCCTATTATTGTAAAATTTCTCTCAGTTACATATTCCCGAAGTTGTATGGAACCCGTTTCGTATACAAGGATATTTTAGTAATGTTGCGGAATGTACTGCGTCTCATTTCTCATGCATATGTCATGTGATAAAGAATTTATAAATTTTTAAATTTATTTGACCCGTGTCACACTCGCCGAAACGATGAAATGGTATGCAGACAGATAAAAATCCGTTTTCCAATTGTACGTACTCGTTGTATAGTATAATGTTTTTGTTCGTGTGTGTATTTGTAACGGTATATTCTGTAGTTGATGGTTATTGTACTGATTTCTTTCATTTAATAAATTTATGAAAATATATTGTCTTCTTACCCCAAAAAGATCGAAAAACACTTACATTATTTCGGTGTGACATTCATTATGCTGACTGATCAGTATATCCTCCGTATTCATGACACGAGATTCTTCAAAAGATTGTATAACACGTCAAATAGGGTGGATCGATTTTACATTTTTTTCGATTTCCATATTCTAATAGAGAAAAACTTGCGCATGCATGAGAAAATAGCCTCTGCAAAATCTTAGCTTAATAGGTAATCATCTGCCCCCGGCAGAGCGATGAAAATCATATTTTAGTAGTCAAAAACGTATTTTTAAACCCTAGCCTAGAGTCATAAAATTTTGCGTGTGTTATTTCATGCCTAAGCAACGATATAAATGCTATGGGAAATATATAAATGCATTATTTAAAACAAAGCCGATCTGAAAATATGTATAATATACATATTTTCAGATCGGCTCTTTGTCTTAAATAATGCATTTATATATTCCCATAGCATTTATATCGTTGCTTAGGCATGAAATAACACGCAAAATTTTATGACAAGGCTAGGGTTTAAAAATACGTTTTTGACTAATAAAATATGATTTTCATCGCTCTGCCGGGGGCAGAAGATGATTACCTATTAAGCTAAGATTTTGCAGAGGCTAATTTCTCATGCATGCGCAAGTTTTTGTCTCTATTAGAATATGGAAATCGAAAAAAATGTAAAATCGATCCACCCTAGACTGTCAAATCCTCATCGGACCTTAAAGGAATAATGTTCATTCTTTTTTAATAAAAACATATACAGAGTATACAGACAGACCCCATTATGTGAAGATATCTTTGGTTCGAAACTCATTTAAGAGGTAATTCCAAATAACATTTAAAACGATTGCCATAAAAAATTTCGATTTTAGCATAATGGTGAGTATCTAAATGAAGTATTTGACGATACAACAACCCTCCATATATATAAAATCATGTTTCTTGTGAATAAATTACACACACATTTCTATGGTAGTCCCTTGCGTCGGATTGTAAGGAGCGTCACTGCAAATATCTTCAACGGTTTGCGTTGGAAATAGTTCATCACGGTCAATCGCGTTAAAAAGATTAATTGCAGTTAATGCTGCAGTGTCACCTTCATACAAATCCGGAAAAGCGTACAGTTCGTGGTCCATGGTGGAGGGAATGCACTGGCAGAAGGAATGATTATTCACTGACGCGAAAATAGCTACTGTTACTCCAAACTGAAAAATATTTCCTTTTATATGCACAATCGCCAACTCCGCCCCAAAAGATTAAGGCCAGATGTTCGTAGTGATTGGTTGCCAGTGTAGCTGGGTGGAGCTATGATAAGTTTGTGTACCAATCGTAACACCGCTGTAACGGGTCCGGACGAGTAATGGCATCTTTATATTTTTTCGAATAGATTTAATGCTCGTATTACCCTTGCTGTCTTTACCATGTCAATATTTTTCCCCCACTATTCCCGGATCATTAGTCACTAATGTAATCGAGAGGATTTTATAATAAAGAAATTATAAATATATCCTAATTTATTTTTAAAAAGAAAAGAGCATTCGGTTTCCACGTTAAACTGTGGGTCTAAGGTCGGGTGGAAAGCTTTCCAATTCGGCGAGAAAGAGTTAATTACACTAGGGAACAACATTTTTGTTTCTTGAAAACTATTTGGTGTTTCTTATAGAACTTTTGATGCTGATTCCAAATATGGTTTCAGAAGTTTTCTATCACCCATAGTTTTCGAGAAAATAATCTTTCCATTTACTCAGAGTTCCAAAAATATTATTAAAATCAAGTGTACTAATTTAATTTATTCTTTTTTTCCAGGTTAACTATATTTAATAGTATTTCTTGCATTAAAAAATATAGCTATTTAAACAAACAGATTTTTAATAAAAAGAAAGAATTTTTTTTTCAAGTTTTGCTCAAATTTTAAAATTTTTCATAGTACAAAAAATTGGTTTTTCATTCCAAAACGTTCTCCGTGATTTCAATAATTTTCCGCCAGCATGAATCGAAACTATTAATCCCAGAGATACATTTTGTTACGTATGTGGAGAACTGTCCATAATGGCACAGATGAAGACGATGACCCCACTCGTGAAGAAGGCTTACGAACTTTATTTTGGATGTAAGGTAGGCGACCAAGACAAATCCTGGGCACCTCATATCTCATGCATTTCCTGTGCCGTCACTCTTAGGGGTTGTATTAAAGGTACCCGCAAATCTATGCCATTTGCCATACCAATGATTTGGAGAGAGCCCAAGGATCACCTAACGGATTGCTATTTTTGTATGACTAACGTTTCAGGATTCTCTGCCAAAAATAAACATAAAATTCAATACCCAAATCTTGCATCTGCCATGAGACCAGTACTACATGACGATGATAACCCAATTCCAACTCCCCCAAAGTCATGGACACTGGATGAAGAGTGAAGTTGAACCAATGGAAATTGATGACACTAAAGATACAGACTTTCAGCAACCTGAATCAAATAAACAACGTATGATAATGCAGGTTATGCTGAATGATCTCGTGAGAGATTTGGACCTTCCGAAAAAGAAAGCGGAATTATTGGGCTGCAGGTTACGTGAATGGAATTTGCTGGCAAAAGATACAAGCATATCGGCGTTCCGCACTCGCTGGGTCTAAGGCGGAGTGAAAAGCTTTTCCAATTCGGCGAGAAAGTTAATTAGTATTACTACTGTAATTTGTACCACCCTATATATATATCCATTCCTTTATTTTAAAAGAATGAACAAAACTTTCTCTCTATATATATATAATCTATGTATATATATATATATATACATATATATATATATATGTATATATATACATATATATATATATATATAATTATATATATATATATATATAATTATATATATATATATATATAATTATATATATATATATTAATTATATATATATATATATATATATATATTATATATATATATATATAATTATTAGTACTTTCAGGTTTGCCAGAAAAGAGCATTCGGTTTCCACGTTAAACTGTGGGACTAAGGCGGAGTGAAAACCTTATCCGTTGTTACAATTCGGGGAAGAGCTAGTTGTTATTATTACTGTAATTTGTACACCCTATATATATATATATACATATATATATATATATATTCTTTTATTTATTTTAAAAGAATGAACAAAACTCTCTCTCTATATATATATATATATATTATTAGTACTTTCAGGTTTGCCCACCTTGTTTCTTTCGCTGATTATTATTTATTATAATTGTGTGTATATTTAAGAATCGGAGTGAGGTGAGGTTTTGTTCGAGTTGACTGGAAGAAAGGTCAGATTATGGTCAAAAAAGGCCTCTGGGCAATCAGGTGTGATTTCGAGTCGGAGAAACGATTCCTCGTGTGTGTGTGTGTGTATAGATTTGAGAATACGACCGTGTGTTTTGGCTTATTTTCATCAATCTTCGCAAGGTTTCTTTTCATTTCGTTTTTCCCACTGTTATTCGTATTAAATAAAATAGGAATTAAGTGATTTTTGTGTAAAGAGCGTGTTTAAATTATTTTATTTAATAAACAGTTGAATCTTCTTAATTCCAACAATTAAATTAAATTCTGTATTGATTACTACCATCATATAAATATATTGTGGTATTTTGATTAATGTATGGTTTTAAATATTGCTATCTGGCAACTCAGCCTGAATACATGGCGCTATCTGGCAACGCAGCCGGATTAGAGGTCTATAAAAGAGTGAGAAGCTGATGACGGAGTCATTCAAGCTCTGCTCCCAGCGAGCAAGGACCTCTGGTCCTTTCTCTTTCTGGCCCTTTGGGAAAACCCTTAGAGGCCTCTTAGGTTAGTAAACGAAAATAGCTTGGGGGAGAACTCCGCCTACAAGTTGCATGCCCTTGCAATCAAAGGCCGATACTCTCTCTCTCCCTTCAGGTGTACCCCTCCCCCTTGCTCCTTCTAAGCCAACTGGCTGATTAGGAGCCTATAAGACAACGCCTACTCGGCTGGTCTTAATATGCACTTGGCTCCTGCCAGGTGAACACTTCTCCTTTCTCTTGGGGGATAACGCCGCCTCCAAGTTTCATGACCCCTTGTTGCACCTGCAGCATCCCCCACAGCCCCTTTTGGGGAATTTTTTTTGCAACCCCCCCCCCCCTTTGCGACATGTTGCATAACACCCCACCCCGTTGCAACATTACGTAATAAATTGCAACATTCCTGCACTCTACCTTTTGCGGTTATACTACTGAGGCAACTGTTTTTTGAATACATTTGCATCGAGTTGTTCTCTTGGCAGAAAATGGTCACTAATGTTGTAGCACTATATATATGTATACTGTGAAGAACAGTTCTGAACCGTTGTAGGGTTTTCAGTGAGATTTCGTTTAAGTGGTAAATGTATTGTTGCTGTAATTCGGCGTATAAGAGTTATCGCCATTAGAAATACAAGGATCTGATCGGAACCTAAAGGGTTAGATGTGGTTACGTTAGGGAAGAGGGAAGGTAAACTGTGCGCACGCGCGTGTCACATAAGCAACTTGGCAAAATTGGTTAGTATATGGATTTAAAAAGAAGTACCTGGCTTATACGAAGATCGCACGTGTGTGCGTGTGCGCGCGCGCTAAAGTTTTAATAGAACTAAACCTTAGACTTGAAAAAAAAAGTTTAAGTTTTATATGTAATACTTATTTCTTCAATGTAAAAAGGTATAAAATAGATAGGAAAAAAGGCAAAATGTGTTCAGATGAAAAAAAATTTGATTAAATCGAATTTTGTGGACTTTGATCAGGCTAATGACAAATCCTTGAGAAGCAACGTTTGATGGAGACCTCTAAGTGTATTCTTGGTTCGTTTTTGCATTGCATTGTGAACACATGTAAAATGAATTAGATAAACAAAAAACAAACAAACAACTAATTTGAAACGAAAACACACACACACCCATACACACGTGCGCGCGCGCTGCCGCGGCGCGCATCTTCGTATAAGCTAGGTACTGACTTAAATCCAGTTAAACATTGTAAACTAGTCTCTATACAATATAGTCAAATTTGTATAAAGATTTTGTTTACTAAAATTACTTATTCAAATATACTATTTTTTAGAGTATACCAGTTACCCCGCATTATCCCAGTTACCCCATTCTACGATACTAAATAAAAACTGGTAAATATTCGTTTTAGCACATGACTGGACTTTGGCATCAAAATTGGTTTTTCTGGTGTAGCAACTTTTTGTGCAAATCTGACCTTCATCCTACGATTTTAAAGTCCCCGGAAGTGGGCAGGGCTTTGAAGTTGAGGGAAATTGTCGAGTAAAGAGGACGTGCTCCTAGCCGTAGTGGCACTACCAAACCTAAAAAACCCACCCAACTTAACCTAACCTAGGCCTAAAGCCGTGCTCCTAGCCGGATGCTTCGCCCCCCGGACCCCCATTGAGGATATTTGAAGGTCAGAAATGCACAATAACAGTGAAATACACCAGAAAAACCCATTTGTTGCTGAAATATCTTAACAGCGGCTTCGTTATCGTCGAAACACCGCTTATGACGTTTGTAATAGAGAGGTCACAACCGGTACACACACGGCCATGATGAATTTGAATTTGGAGCTCAACGTCGTTTTCTTCCGGAAAATGCATCTACGCATGCAATTTATTTTAATGATCCCAAAAATTGCTCATATCTCCGTATATCAATTTGCAAAAGAAATACCATAGAAGAAAATAAATAAAATTTAAATTCTGCACAAAAAACCTATTGTCATCGCAAAGTCCAGGTCACGTGCTAAAACGAAGTTACCTAAAAACTAATTAACCAAACCTAACCTTTGTGCCATCGATCAGAGACAGGCGTGATGAGTGTTTCGGACGCAACTGAGAGGCTCGAAGTGTGTGTTTCCTGTTTATTTATTAAATAGTGAGGTACTCGCTAATCTAGTCTACTGTAATGTAGCCAACTAGGCTTAACCAACACTTAACTAATTTAACATAATCAGGACTGACTAACTTTTTTCCGACAATAAGAATTCTTCCATTTTTTTTGTATAAATTTGTTAATATTCCGAGGTACCAAATGTTTTACCTCACAAGTAAATTGCGCTACATTTGTAAATTATCAATGGTCAACAAAGTTTTGTCACAGAGATATTTTTACTTGAACTGTGTGTAATTTTTTACGTTGATTACGAAAATGAAACAGAATTTTTCTATCACTCGCAGTTTTAGAGTGACACACGAATTTACATTACTTAGGATTTGAGTGAGAATAGGAAGGGGCGGGGTCTGCCCCCTCCTCTTCCTCTGCTTATAAGTTGCTACACGTCACTGTTGACTTTCATTTGTCAGTTACTCATTGATTTCACTCAGTGAACATCGTGCATTTTATTCGTGATTTTCCTTAATCATTTTTTGTGTCAGTGCGTTCGTATTGTTTCATGACAGAATGCCACGCAAGTGTGTCAACCATCCAAACCAGGGTTGCCAGATGATTTTGGATGTTTAAAGCCAATTGGAGAAAAAAACAGGCAAAAAGAGCCAAACCGCCGATTTATATATAAAAGCACAGTTTTATAATAAACTAAATATATATATATATATATATATATATATATATATATATATATATATATATATACTTAACTGATTTATTATGCATTGAAATGATATAATAAAGTAACTAACCTGGAGGTAAAACGATTTACACCATAACTACTCCAAGAAAATAGTTATGTCGTCTTCTTCATCCTGTCTTTCCACTTCCGTATTTTGCTGGGAATTGGCTGCTATAGCAGTTGTACTGCTATTGGCATAAAGCAAGTCTGTTTTATTTTATGATAGGGTCTTCTCGATTCGCTATCCTGAACGCTTTAGATTTGGATAGTCCTGGCCACCGTACTCACCAGATTTGAATCTCTGTTTATTTCTTATGGGGGATTCGTTAAGGACAAGGTGTACGGGAATAATCCACATCAGGTCGAACAATTAAAGGCGGAAATTACAGTTTCTGTGGAGAACATCACTGATAAAACACTAGCTCGTGTTATAGAAAGTTTCAATTGACTTTTGCAAATGGTGTTGGATGCACAGGCCCACAGGGATCACATATTGAAAATGTTTTCACGGGAATAAAATCTTTCGTGCTTCATTGTTGTTGTGGCAGCAGAACCAGTGTCGTAATTGAAATACTTCAATAAATATAAGCAATTCAAATTAGATCCTCCTTTTTTGATGACCCTCTATATTAGGGGGAGTCGAAACATATAAAAAAAAAATGGAGTTTCTCCAGTTCCACAGTATGCACGTAGTTGGAAATGATGATCTCAACATCTTGTAAAAAAAAAATGATATATGCGACCCCCTTACCCCTTCCATAGCATTCCCCCCCATTTTACTCTCTCCACAGATATAAACCCTAAATGTGACAATCATGCATTATATTGAGTCTTATTAAGTAGATTAGATTAATTTAGATAGATTATTTAGATAGATTGAATAGATTACAGAGATTAATTTAGATAGATTAGATGAATTATATAAATTGTCACGTTTTTTGTTTAGTTTCAGATTATTATTTTCAGATTGTTTATGATTGAATGAGTTATGATTTAATTCCGAATGAGTTATATTAAATTCAGATTGAATGATTCAATTGCTAGAATTTAACAATTAATTTCTTGTTATTAATGCTACTAGGCCTAAATAAGTGAAATCCTGGCGACAAGAAGCAAAACGCACAATTCAACATTTGGTCACCCTGCAGAATTTCCACCTTCAATGACTCCTTCAAAGACTGACGTATTTAGGCATTATTTATTGGTAAGAAAACGAGAAGAACTGATTTCGAAAGGTTCTAGAACTGCAAAAGAATGTTACAGAATTGTCGCTAAAGATGTGGAGGCCATTTGGGAGAAGTTTTCCTTTCCACATATAGGATTTGAAGGAATAGCTATAAAAGTTGAACGATTAATAAAATCTGCAGTAAAGCTAAATAAAGTACCATTAAAACAAAGAAACAACAGTTTTAAGCAGAAGGTGGAGACATTCGATGAAATGTTTGATATTTGCACTTGTACTTCTTACGATAAAAAAATCAGTCGAACGGATTGCAGATGTGATATTAGAGTTCCAATGATTGAGTGGGAGTCTTTTGTGGGGCAGAAACAAAGAAAAAACCAACTAGGACCAATCGACAGAGTAACGACTTCCGCAAGAAAAAGGACTCACGATAGAGTTAAAGGATTAGAAAGAAGAGCCAAGATAAGCCTAGATATGAATGTCGCCTCAACCAGCAAACTGGACCCTTTACATATTATGGAAGATGAGAGCATGGAAATTGATGATGACAGCGACGATATTGACTTTGTTCCAGATTTTGAGCTGAGAGAAAACCATCAGAACAGAATTATTTATGATAACTTAACAATAACAGCAGATAGATACCGTGTAAGTTACAGAGCTACTGCAGCTATAGTAAATGCAGCTTTGATGGATATGGGAATATTAGACGAAACCAATATGTTGGATAGGAAAGAAGTGGAAAGAGAAAGAATACGTGTGGGTAAAAAGAACATAATTAAAGTGAAATCAGAGAAAACACAGATTGAAGGCATCGGATTTGATGGTAGAAAAGATCAAACTAAGACAAAGAAGGGAATGGAGTACGAAGAACATTTATGTAATAGTCAAAGAACCTGGTGATGTTTACATGGATCATATAGCTCCAGATAACGGAACTGCTTGTTGTATTGCAGATGAAATAATAACTTTTATAGTTGATGCTAATAACAAAGAATCCCTCAAAACTTTGCTATGCGATGGCACCCTACTGAACACTGGCAGGATTGGCGGAGTGCTAAAATTGATTGAATTATATCTGGACAGGCCGGTACAATGGCTGATTTGCCTTCTGCATGCAAACGAACTGCCCTTCAGATCCATATTTGAAGCAGTTGATGAAAAAACTTCGGGACCAAACACCTTCATAGGTTCTCTTGGAAATAAACTCCGAGAGGATTTGACCAAACTGGATATAGTTGATTATACTCCTGTAGAGGGCAATATTAAAGAAGTTTCGGCCGATATTGTTAAAAGTTTCAGCAGTGATCAAAAATATATGTATGAAATGTGCATTAGCATACAATCTGGACGCATCTCACAAGCGTTAGCCACCAGATCCCCAGGTGCCCTCCATCATGCAAGATGGCTAACACGAGCAAACAGGATCCTGCGCTTATATGTCTCTACACGGAATCCAGACAAAAACATCCAAGACCCAGTAAAAATTATAATGCTGGTTTACGCTCCAGGCTGGTTTTGGATAAAGTCTCATCCAAAGGCAAATGAGGGAGCATCTAATTTTTGGTATATCATGCACTTGCTTAAAGGCTTAGATAAAAAGCATCGGATGATTATGGAGCGTGTCCTCAGAAATAACGCCTGGGACAACGAAACCATCACCTCTCCACCTATTTTACAGAATTTGACAAACGATGATCTTAAAGTTCGAAATGAACCACTTCAGCTTATTCCTTTTCCCTGTCACAGCCAAGGAGTAGAACATGCTGTAAATGTGGTAACAGAAGCATCACAAGATAGAATTGGTTACGAAAACAGACATAAATTTATTTTGAATGTACTGGAGTCGAGAAAAAAGCTACCTGTGTTCCAATGGAAAGGCCAGTGGTGTCAGTAATTTACGATTTTAAATTTCTTAAGGTGAATATTTTGGTTTTAATATGCTTCAATTAAATTTTTTAAGGTGAATATTTTGATTTTAGTATGCTTCAATTGATTCTTTAAGTAATATACGGAGAAAGATTTCTTATTTAATATTATATATATATATATATATATATATATATATATATATATATATATATATATATATATATATAAACTTGCTTTAACTTTACTTATATCATTATTTACTTTAATCTTTGTCATTTATCAGGTTTTTTTATTCAAAGAATTGGTTTCAATTTTATTTCAATTTAAAAAGGGGGGGGGGCATATGCAACGGGTAGGGGGGAGGGCGCATAGCGGTGTAATTACAGTATGTTGTTTAGGGGCCCAAAGGAAACTCCGAGCAGTGTGTAGAATAAGAATACAAAATTTCGACCCCCCCTACTGTATATGTATAGAATTAATGCCCACTAATATTGTTTAATATTGTCCATTAATATCGTTTAATGTTATAATACATGTTTTAATTATTAATAATACTTATTTACTTATTTATTTATTATTATTATTATTATTATTAATTAATAACAACTAGCTGCTTATTTTTAATAAAGCCCAGTAAAGCCTAAAGTTTAAGGGCCAAATTAAATAAAATAAAATAAAATAAACTATTTATATATCTATATATATTATATAATATTCATTGAATAAAAGTCGGTTTTATTAAAAAAAAAAAAAAATA
This sequence comes from Bathynomus jamesi, assembly GCA_023014485.1. NCBI lineage: Eukaryota > Metazoa > Arthropoda > Malacostraca > Isopoda > Cirolanidae > Bathynomus > Bathynomus jamesi. Next base: position 381,184 of record JAJOZX010003815.1, read on the forward strand.
TATATATAGTGTATGACGGTAGGCCCCATAATAAATGTAATTAATTTGGGTAATTAATGATTGCTTGAGGATTGATATCACCATTGATCTGATCCAAATAAATGGCAGAATTGAGCGTCCACTTTTAAGGCACATAACATGTCCGTTTCAAGATGGGAATGAACTCAGAATGGTTCCCTGAGGTTTTTTATGATACACACAGACTGTGCATGGAACAAGGAACTCTTCAAGGATAATTAAATCCACTCCAGAAGAGTTCCTTGTTCCATGCACGGTCTGTGTGTATCAACAATTTTTGGGACCTCTCTGCGAGTGACCCGTTGCCCCCGTCGGGCTAGCATCATGAAAAAGAAAAACTATGGTATTTGTCATTTACCATTACTTATTCGGACTATAGTTGATTTAATTATCCTAGAAGAGTTCCTTGTTCCATGCACGGTATATGTATATACACACACACACACACACACACACACACACACACTGTATTTGTCGGCTTATAAGACGCACTTTTTTCCTTATAAATATCTTTAAAAATCGCCCTGCGTCTTAGAAGCCGAAAGTGGGGAAGGATGAAACGTCCATCAATAGCACAAGTGTGTGAATAGGTGCTGAAGTCATGGCATGATGTTAAGACTGAAATTGTGGTCAAGTCCTTTAAAAAATGTGGTATAAGTAATGCAATGGATGGCACTGAAGATCATTTATTGTATGAGAGTGACAGTGATACAAGTGAAGATGATCTACAGAAGCTAAGGCTAACAAAGACCCTAAGATCCACTCTAAGGTTAGCCCGAGAGAAATGAAAGAGTAGGGGGTTAAGAGAAGAGAATAAGGGGTTAAATAAGGAGCAACACCTATCACTCGTGGGTTAACATTCATTCAGAAAAAGAGGAAAAAAGTCTCACCATCATCATCCGCCGACCACTGCCGACAAGTCAGAAAAATAGTCGGAGAAAATAGGAGAGGGGTGAAAGATGAAAAGAAGTAAAATAAGAACGCTTACAAACCATGCAAACACAGTCTTAACTCACTGTCATACCATGCAAACACAGTCTTAACTCACTGTCATACCATGCAAACTACAAACATGCAAGTAAAGAGTTACAGACATGCAAAGTAAGGAGATAAGAAAAAAAAAAAAGTAGGTACAGTTAAACAAAAAGTGGGTTAGTTTACGCTACGAGCTACATCTACGTTCGTGTTAGTCTAATTTTTTTTTTTTTTTTTTTTTGGCATCACACGCTGGCATGTCACAAGCTGGCATTCATCGTCAACAGACTCATCCTCGAGCACCACCACCAGAGCTCCTGTTGTTAACTTTCTTTTTTAATTTTAAACAACGTTAATATTTTTAAAATGTCTGTCAAGACGGTTCTTAAACATATTAACGCTGGTAGAATGAACGACTGACGCGGGAAGATTATTCCATTTATCAATTACTTTAAACGTAAAGAAGTTTTTAGCGATATCAGTAATGAAACGTCTGCCACGCATCTTAAATCCGTTATTGCGAGTATTACTATTATCGAAAGTGAACAATTTGTCAAAATTTACGTTATCGATGTTATTAACGATTTTGAAAACTTCAATAAGCTCCCCCCTTAATCTTCTAGTTGCGAGTGAATACAGGTCTAACTCTTTAATCCTATCTTCATAAGGCTTATTGCGCAATGACGGAATAAGTTTCGTGGCACGACGCTGAACCCTTTCTAACCTATCAATATCCTCACGCAAGTACGGGCACCAAAACTGAACTGCATATTCTAAATGAGGCCTGACTAGGGACTTGTAAAGGGGCAATATAATATCCTTCGATTTAAATTCGAAATTACGCGCTATGAAGCCTAACATCCTATTAGCTTTTGCGCAAGACTCCAGGCACTGGTTCCTAACCTTTAAATCCTTAGATACGCGTACGCCTAAATCTACTTCCTCGTCAACGCTCACTAACTCCCTATCTTCCATCGTGTACGTGTAATTATTGTTGCGAGAACCTATATGCAAAACTTTACATTTGTCTACGTTAAATTGCATCTGCCACTTATCTGTCCACTCCATAATCCTATTTACATCGTCTTGGATCCTATTTCTATCGTCCTCGTTAACAACCTTACCGCCTATTTTAGTATCGTCCGCGAATTTTGACACGTTACTAGTCAATCCTACATCTATGTCGTTAATGTAAATTACAAATAGCAATGGGCCTAACACTGAACCCTGTGGGAGGGGCAGGGACAATTCGACGTGGCCGACTCGGGCCAAGTCGATTTCATTTTCTTTATATATTTAATGTAGGTTAACTGAATGCCCGGTTAGGTCAACTGCACGCCCTTGACGATTGGTTAGGTTAAGTTGTGATATTTTCGTTAAAACTAACGAAAATATCCCTTAGGGATATCACATCGAGTTGTCCTGACATCGAATCGGCCACATCGAATCGTACCCAACTCCTGTGGGACACCGCTACCTACATCTAACCACCCCGATTCACTACCATTAACTACGACCCTCTGCCTCCTAGCACGAAGCCATTCTTCTAACCAGTTAGCTACCTGACCGCGTATACCGTGCGCTTTAACCTTCGCAATTAGTCTCCTATGCGGAACTGTATCGAACGCCTTTTTAAAATCTAAATAAATAACGTCAGCTGCTCTATGCCTATCGTATTCGCGCACTATTTCGTTATAAAATTCTAACAAATTAGTTAAACAAGACCTATGGCGTCGAAACCCATGCTGACTACTATTAATCAAATCTCTACTTTCTAAGTGATCGATAATACGATCCCTAACTACGGATTCCAAAAGTTTACCGACAATTGACGTTAAGCTAATGGGCCTATAATTGCTAGCTACTGCGCGGTCCCCTTTTTTAAAAATAGGCGTGACGTTAGCTAATTTGAAGTCTTCAGGAATAATCCCCGTTTCGAGTGACTGATTAAAAATCTTCGTTAAGGGGCCTACGATAACTTCTTTCAAATCTTTCAAATGTCTGGGATAAAACGCGTCAGGGCCTGGAATAAAACGCGTCAGGGCCTGGAATAAAACGCGTCATGATGATTATGATGATGGGGATAATGATGATAATGTCAGTAATGAATCTGAAGTTGATTAATAACAAATAATAAGAGTAATAATCATATTATCTTTCTTTATTGGCTTTTGGGTTTTCTTTTTATTGAATTTTACATATCCATTGTATTAACAATAAAGTGCATCAAAAACTGTTTTTCTTGAATTTACCTTTCCAAAATTAAGGTGCGTCTTTCACGGCGCAGCGTCTTGTAAGCCGTCAAATACGGTATATATATATATATATATATATATATATATATATATATATATATATATATATATATATATATATATAGGGTGGCGCAAAAGTCAGAAACCATAGGCACATTTTAATAATTTGTGTTTTAATGTGTTTTGTTCTTTTCAGATTTGTTGTTGAACCTATGGCACAGAAATTAACAATAGATGAACGGGTAGAGATAGTTTTAATGTGTGCAAGCGTGGTAACACACTCCGATCAGTTGCTACTGCTTTTAATGAGAAACACCCTGAGAGGCCTGGGTTGTGGAGTCGGTGAAAAAAGTTTCTGACTCCGACTGTAGTATATACTAACCGTATGGCATATATACTTATATAGTATAAGTGTGGTGTAGGTAAATGAATAGTCTCCGTGAATTTCGATAGTTTTAATTTTTAAATCTCGATTTTAATTATTCTTTCCTCGTACAATGATAAAAACTAAAAAGTTATTTAATAGTTATAAAATAATAAAAGACATGAAATATAAGACATGAAATGCCATAAAAATTTGGAGTCGGAGTTGGGGGATTTGTACCGACTCCGACTCCACCCAAAAATAACCGACTCCACGACTCCGACTCTCGACTCCGACTCCGACCCCGACCCCGACTCCGACTCTACAACCCTGTGAGAGGCCGCCAGTTGTTCAGGCATCAGTTGGAAAACTGTTCACTCTCGCTTCGAAGAAACGGGAAGTGTTCATGATCGCCTGGGTAGCGGCCGGCTAAAAACTTCAACCGATGCAGCAACATCACTAACGGTACTCAATCACCTCGAAAACAGCCCACGTAAGTCCTTAAGAAAGTTATCCCAGGAAACGGGTGTCTCCAGAAGATCTATTCAACGAATTCTTACAACAAATCGTTTTCACCCCTACAAAGTCCAACTCGTTCAGGAACTGCACGGTGACGACACAGACTGTCGTGTAGAGTTCTGCCAGTGGTTTCTACAACATCGACAGCTTCAACGAAGGATCATGTTCAGCGACGAAGCGATATTTCACCTCAGCGGTCGTGTCAGTGGGCATAATGCACGCTGTTGGGCCAATGAAAACCCCCACTGGATGGAGGAAGGACATGTGCAATTTGATCCACGAATTATGGTGTGGGCTGCGCTCGGTGGGGGTGGGGGGGGATTGGTTAATTGGTCCGTACTCTTTTGACGGCAATATAACGGGTGAAACATATCTGCATATGCTCTGCAGACATTTCTAATGCCCGTACTGGACGACATTCCATTGGGAGAACCGGTGGAGATGTGGTTGCAGCAGGATGGTGCACCACCACATTTTGCAACCATTTCCGGAGCTCTTTAGATGAAACATTCCCAAGCAAGTGGATTGGACGGCGGAGACCGTTGAATGGCCACCTAGGTCTCCAGACCTCATGCCTCTTGACTTTTTCTTGTGGGGCCATCTCAAGTTGGTAGTCTATACTGATCGATCCAGAACCATACATTCTCTAAAGGATAAAATCACATCTGAGTGTGCCAAAATCAGTACCAATGTGTTAAGGAATGTTCAAACATCATGCATTCAACGCGTCATCAGAAAGTGTCTCCAAGTGGAAGGCCACCAATTCGAACATTTATTATAATTTAATAAAATGTGCCTATGGTTCCTGACTTTTGCGCCACTCTGTGTATATATGTGTAATTAACACGAGAAAGGGAGTAACAGCAGTATAATATACTCGAACAAGTTTTCCACTTTTCCCCCCCGTCTCTCAAGTTTTGCAGTTGACCCCCTTCCCACTTCGAGTAGGAGCTGGAAACTGGAAATAAAATTTAGCTGAAATTTTCACTCTGGTATTATGGTACTGTACCGCCTTTACACCTTTGACTTTGTGCCAAGAATTACAGTGAGGGTAGACGCTGAGATTATTCCACGCATCTTTAGTTTGTACCTTTTAAATGTCGTTCGTGTTATCAGCCAAGTTTGTGACCTTGCGCACCGACTAACCCTACATCGTTGGACGAAGTGTTTAGTTTAAGTTGTAGCGTTATTATCTTGATAATAGTGTATGGCTTAACACTCGTGAGGAACCATTATGGGGTCAAAACATTGAGAGAGATGATATTCGTTAAAAGTTCTTCAATATTAAATTTAATGTTTCATTCATGTGATTATTCACTACATACCTTTTAGCACCGTTTTGTAAGATTTTAGGTCTGGGGTCATATAGACAGCATGGTTCCAAACGCAAGTAAATTGAAGGTTCCTGACGACGGTTAAAACGGGCGAGTGTGGAGTGGGGCTGGTGGGTAGGTGAGAACTCCGCGACTAGAATGAGTCCAAGCAATCGGCCTAACTGAACTCTAGGCGGCGGGAGTCTAACCCAGTCCGTGGCAGCCCGAGTCCAACCAACCGGGCCACGGGAGATGTATGGCGTAGAAAGAAAGTTATTCGTACTTAAATACATTATTGTTAACAAGTTTATAAGTTGATTTCTGAAGGCACCGAGGTTGGTGGGCTGCAATAGTCAGCCTGAGCGCTGTACTATTTTCTGGTCCTCCTCACTGAATTATTATTTAAGTTTATTTCGCTATAAAAAATGCTGAAGCAAGAGATATTTCTTTTCGTAAATGTTTTCATTGTCTTGGAGAAGTCTTAAATGAACGATTAAAGTTTGTTTCCAAAGTTTTAAAATTGGTGTTGAGTGCGAAGAGACACGAGACATATTCGCGATGTCGTTCTTGTCATGAAAGCGTTAGTCAACAGTGGTGGAGAGTATAATATGTTCCGTCGTGGAGATTGTTTATTGGCATATCTTTGGAGATTGTTTATTGGCATATCTTTATAAGCGTTGGGAGTAGAACGTCTTGTTCAAAAAAGCTTAGGAACTCGTTCCAGTGAAGTAATTATTAGTTTAAATAAAGTGACGCTTTATTGTAAAGTTACACAAGTATTTGATATGGTTTTGAAACTCGAGGAATTATAAAGAATTTGGGATTATCCAATAAAACTATTTTGATAGTTTTTAGGAAGTTAAACAGAAGTGTAAAAAAAAAAAAAATTTAGCGTTGATTTGACCCAAAGTTCAGTGTTATCTTGACATCAGTCATTTACTCGGATCAGTATCCAAGTGAATTCTCTATACATGAAATTTAGTGGAGCTTAGTTAAAAGAGTAACGTTATGGATGATGTGCGCAAGTGGGTATCGTTTCGTCATAGAAAACACTTAGATTTCAGTCTCTTAACTCTAACTAGGCTATAATACTGATGTGCGACTAGTCTCCTGTTCAGCTGAGGTTTATGCATGTATATAGTTTTCATGATGCAGCGCGGTGTACTGCAGCTAAATTGCTAGGACTAAGCGAGTTCCATGGTTCCCTTAGTTTCTTCTGAACTTTACTGTGTGTATAAAGCTAAAAATGAAATCGGAATAAAATCGGTAAGTTAACGGTTGAACTATTTTGTATAAGGATGGTACTGATGTCCACAAATCGTAGTACAATATTGTTTCGAGACGAATACGAGTTTCAGTAATTTTATATATGAATTTTAAATAATTTAGTACTAGTATATTAATAAAATGTTTCCGTAATCCGTCGCCTACCTTCACTTTTGTATTCCCCTTCCATAATCAAGAGTCGTGAATATGACTATGGAAATTCAGAGAGGCGTTGATTAGCTAAATATATACTGTATGAGGGGCTCAGTAGCCCCTCGTACAGTATATTTCGCTACAGTTAATTTACATTTGATAAAATTAAGGGATCATGGATGAAAAAATGGATTAGTTGCCAGAAACATATTTGAGAAAATATTTGTCGTTTTTAGGGTTTTGTTGATAAATAATTACCAACGATGTAGAGATGTAACACGGTAACAGAAAATAATTGGTTGAAGAATAGTTAATAAATTTCATTCACATTTATATCTCGTGATTATTATTAGTAATTTATGAATCAAATTCAGAAATCTTTCAAAATTCCTTTTCTTTTTTAGTATTGAATTTTGAAATTGCATATTTCTGTCGCTAACTTCACCTTTTCACAAAAGAATTCGCACCAGTATAAGGTTTAAAATGTTTAATTCAAGTAAACATAATGTTTGTTTATTTAGTAGAGATGGTTGATTAAGTGGGAACTCCATAATTATTATCTTTTAATTAGATATATATATATATATATATATATATATATATATATATATATATATTACATACATACATACATATATAATATATATATATATATATATATATATATATATATGTAAATAAGCAAACACCCACAGGGAAAAGGAAAAAAGAAACACGAAATCCGAGCGCTTTCGTGATATATTCACATCTTCAGGGAAAACAAATAATAGGCAGATTTTACAAAGTAAATGAGTTAAATACACAAGCGAAAAATTCCCAAACGGCAACTCAAATTAAAACCATAAAACAACTCTAAAGATTTTTTCAATAGATAACTTAATCTGAAGGAAGCTAAATTATTGAATATAAAAAGAACTATATAGATGAAATTATACAATTAACATGTACAGAGAACAAAAATTATTATAACAGTTATTAGAAATAGTATTTAATTAAAGCAGGCAATTAAGTGGCAAGAATTTAATGAAAACAAAAGGAATGGTGCCAACATCTTACAGAATATTCCAAACTTCTACAATCTGAAAAAAAAACTCCCAATAGCCAACCTGATCAAAAGTCTAATAAACACCAAGCACACAAAGATTATATACTATTATATTCTGATTTTACTGATATATATATATATATATATATATATTATATATATATATATATATATATATACCCTGTATTGTCTGTAACCTGTATGTAACTGGAAGTAAATAAGATCGGTTATTTTTGGCGAGGCAAAGTTACTTAGGTTTTGCGGTGTGTCATCGTCCTCGGTGTAACCTTTCACCGAAAGCGTACTAAATAATTAATTAATCCACATTTTCTTGAAGAATTTGTACAAATTATTTTCAAATCGAAGATTATGTAATTTGCACTTTTCTTTTCACTTAACCTTCCATTCGAAGTTGTACTATTAAAGACACCTTTACAGGAGTGAAGTTCGTAGTAGTCAATCCAAATTCAAAGTCAAGATCAAATTGTAAGAGTAAGTTTAACATTTAAACTTAACACTAAACTTTAAAAATTCAAAATAGAAATTCACCTTCTTGACGGACCACTACTTTCATGAACTTTGACCTACGCTTTCACTATTTTACAATTTGCGTTTTTGGTTTCCAAATTGAAAATCATAATAAATTGAACTAAAATTGCAGAGATATGATGCGAATTTAATTTTCAATCTCCTTTCTTGTATTTCTTAACTCGCTTAATCTGAGAAGTTAAATTTTTTAATTATTTCAGACTATATCTCTAGGTATTTAAAGAAATGTGTACATCTGTTAGCCACTTAATTATTTTAGTATAATTTATGAAAATTATTACTAAAATAATTCAGTGGCCAACTGAACCGGTTATTATCAGTTCTTTGTCGTCCCGTCTAAACATCGGTCACCAAAGTGGGGATACACTTGGCCACAGTTCGGGATACACTGAGTAGCGTTTGCCTGACGCCACACTGTCCCGACTCTGGTAACCGATGGTACGTATTTGTTACCCCTCTCGATAGATAGTAAATTTCAGCAAACCATACAACAGTTGTTTTTGTTTATAGATTAGGCGTATAATGTCGCATATTGGTAACGTTCGGGACTACCATTGAACGCTCTCTCTCTCTGGTTTTCAGGTGTCCAGTTACGCCAGCGGCCTTGAGTCGTTTGTTGGGACGCGTGCTGACTGAGAGTGGGATGAAAGAAGGGTCAGATCAAACCTCTTTTCGCCTGGCTGAAATGCTTCTTCTGAACCACGCTCTCATATTCAGAAACGCTGATCCCCTTACTCAAGAGACCAGCTACAGCAGGTAGGTCGTCGATTAGGAATAAGGGGAAACTCGGCAATTAAGAGTTGTTACAGAAGAGACTTATTTTAAAATGTATGTCATTTATACTCTTTGAATAGGGTCATTCACGTCAGTTCAACGGAATTTTGGGTCGAAAAAACGTGACCATCACCGACTTTTTTGAAAATTGGCACACTTATAGATCTCGGTGAGAAAAACAGAATGGCACTTGTTTCAACACTCTAGGACATATGGTTCCGGAGATATGGCCATTCGAATTTTGTAAAAAAAAAAAGGTCAATTTCCAAGGTCATACCATATTTCAACATGAAATATCTCGGCTCCTATTGCATTTACAGAGACCATTTAAACACTTTTTTAAAGCTTTTAAGCAGATCTACAACTTTGTTTCTATTCATATTTTACCTCAGTGGTAAAAAAAAAGTTGATTTTATTTTTGACCTTTGACCTTGTGTAGGTCATTTGATGTCACAACCGATTTTTTTCTCCTTTCACCAAAGTTTGGGTACACATGTCTACCTTAACCTAGAGCAAGATGTTAGTGTTGATTAAATTATTATAGACGCTACAGCTACTCACATCTGGTGAATGATAGAAGTCAATTACTTTGGCAGCAGTTTCACTATTCAGGTGTTTCCCCAAACGCGGATTAGGAGTTATGGAAAACTATACACGCTAACAACATGGTATCGTATGTGGTACCTTTATTTCATAATTAAATATAAATTATTAATTAATTGAATTAAATATCTATACAAAATTGCCTCGGGATTGGCGACATAGCCTATTGGGAATGAAATAATTGCCATACATACATAGAACCCATATGGGGCATCGGGCCTGCATAACAACAAGAAAACCAAATTTATTATCTCGTGTTCAAACTTTTCCACTGCCAACTCATAAAAATTACATCGAGAAACGAGTCAACGACCTTGCTAAATCAGGAAATAATAAAAATATGAAGATTATATTAGCGGCTCACTCGGAGCTGCTTATGTTACAGCGATGCTTTAAGCAAGGAAGATGTCCTTTAGCTTCCTATAAGTTCTGAGTGAAATCCTCTGATACAAAACTTATAACTATAAGAATGATAGGCCTGTTTCCTTCAGGTGTTAAAATAGTGACTGCTATATTAGTTACATCGAGTCAACTCATTGTGTAGATCCATCGTACCACGGCCCTACATCGAAACAGAAGCGAGGCCCATCGAAATAAATAACGTTAAGGCAATTCCTTACCATTAGGCAGCGCAAATACGAAGGCAAAATAAACAAAGAGGTCCTTTGAAGCCTACATACACATAACTCTCTAACGAAAAAATAGGACTTTTGTCATTAACTCTCTATACAATACTACATGATAATTTCCAATCGGCGAAGGTGAACAATTTCAACCATAATCCCCCATAGTTTTTTCATATGGTGGCCCGTGTAACTGGGAGCCGATCCCTTTACCTTTACACTAACACAAACTTTACCTTTACATTAACCATAACTCCTAATCGCGTTTGGGGAAACACCTGATAGTGAAACGCTGCCCCAAAGTAATTGACTCTCTAAAACTAGAAAAATTTTAAACCTAAGCCTATTTAGTGGGGCCCAATTCACATAAGCCTATTTAATAGGTCCTACTCTTTAAATCAAAACAAAGCCTTGTTGATTTAACAGGCTTATTTCACTTTAGGTCCTATAAAAAATAGGCCAATTTCAACATAAGCCTATTTAGTAGGCCCACTTTACCTTACCTAATAGGCCTAACATACTCATACACTAAAGGCCTGCTTCAAACACTACAATTTGCAATTTCAATATACAAAAAGCCTACCTCACAAGTAGGCCCTACTCTTTACACTGAAGGCGTATCCTAACTAAAAAACTAAATTTGTAATTCAACCTGTGTGTAGGTTATAAAATTTATTTCAGCAATTTAACTTACTCATTAAATCACAAAATTAAACTCGAACATGTAACATCACAAAATTCGACTCGGAACTGTAACATCACAAAATTCGACTCGGAACTGTAACATCACAAAATTCGACTCGGAACTGTAACATCACAAAATTCGACTCGGAACTGTAACATCACAAAATTCGACTCGGAACTGTAACATCACAAAATTCGACTCGGAACTGTAACATCACAAAATTCGACTCGGAACTGTAACATCACAAAATTCGACTCGGAACTGTAACATCACCAAATTCGACTCGGAACTGTAACATCACCAAATTCGACTCGGAACTGTAACATCACCAAATTCGACTCGGAACTGTAACATCACAAAGACCTAAAGCAATTGCACGAATTCAAACCTACACCCACCTAACACACACACATTCTAAGTCCTATTTGACATGTAGGCGCAACCTATTCTAAGTCCTATTTGACATGTAGGCATAAAACAGACAAGGCTTGATATAAGGGTCTCAAATGTCACATTTGAGGATCTGTACTCAGCCAAATTGGTCAACCTAACAATACTCAAAAATAAAACCCAACAACAAAATATACATTTACACACATACATACAGTATATAAATATATACATACAACTCCAAGCATCCAATTCTTCTTTTAAAGAAGAATGACACAACAGATTTCATCAACTGACACATACATTCCTTGCAAACAGATTGGATTCCTTCAAAACCCCAAACTTTCCAGACCTACCTGTAGGATACACATTTACTTAATCATAACTACGGGTATTGACTTCACTGAAGTGGTGAATCCAGGTTTTGAAGACCAACTGGATTCAGAGCAAAAAACAACACACACACACACACACACACACACACACACTATACTCTTTCCATGTGTGTCAAACACAACAACCTGTCTGAACATAACCAAGGATCGAGGAGTAAAGCTTTTATTGCTGAGCTCTGATTCTGTGCACATAATTTTGTGCCAAAATTATATGGTTAGACAGTGGCACATACAAACACACTACTCTAAAGGGGTTTATGGCCTACTTTGGCCATAACCCAAACTACTCTAAAGGGTTTTTATGGCCTACTTTGGCCATAGCCCAAATTATTCAAGGGGCTGATGGCCTACCTTGGCCATAGCCCAACCTATCCAACAAGGGGCTGATGGCCTCCCTTGGCCATAGCCCAACCTATCCAACAAGGGGCTGATGGCCTCCCTTGGCCATAGCCCAACCTATCCAACAAGGGCTGATGGCCTCCCTTGGCCATAGCCCAACCTATCCAACAAGGGGCTGATGGCCTCCCTTGGCCATATCCCAACCTATTCAACAAGGGGATGATGGCCTCCCTTGGCCATATCCCAACCTATTCAACAAGGGGCTGATGGCCTCCCTTGGCCATATCCCAACCTATTCAACAAGGGGCTGATGGCCTCCCTTGGCCATATCCCAACCTATTCAACAAGGGGCTGATGGCCTCCCTTGGCCATATCCCAACCTATTCAACAAGGGGCTGATGGCCTACCTTGGCCATAGCCCAACCTATCCAACAAGGGGCTGATGGCCTCCCTTGGCCATATCTCAACCTATTCAACAAGGGGCTGATGGCCTCCCTTGGCCATATCCCAACCTATTCAACAAGGGGCTGATGGCCTCCCTTGGCCATATCCAACTATTCAACAAGGGGCTGATGGCCTCCCTTGGCCATATCACAACTTATTCAACAAGGGGCTGATGGCCTCCCTTGGCCATATCAACTTATTCAACAAGGGGCTGATGGCTTTTGGCCATGGGCTAAACAACAAGGGGCTGATGGCCTTTGGCCATGGGCCAAACAAGGGTCTTATGGCCGCCATGGGCCAAACAACAAGGGTCTTATGGCCGCCATGGGCCAAACAACAAGGGTCTTATGGCCGCCATGGGCCAAACAACAAGGGTCTTATGGCCGCCATGGGCCAAACAACAAGGGTCTTATGGCCTTCCTTGGCCAGAAACCAAACAACACAAAAAAAAGTACAGGATTCAAAGCCACAAGCCCTCCAGATCTACCTGTGGAAGAATAACATTTACTCTACTAAAACTACGGGTATTGACTAGTCTGAAGTGGTAGGAGGTTTGAATACAGTACAAACTCTTTTAACCAAACAACACAACATGGAAGTACAGTACATTTCAATTAACTCACCAATGTAGAAGTCACTTTAAAACATAAATCGGTCACAAAACATGACAAAACTCCAAAACAACAATAGTAAACCAGCATTTAAAAACTGGTGACTTATAAAATTTACACAAATAAATGAGCAAAGTTAAAATGCTTAATAACTTTACTTTAATTCCATAAATTTCCTATACCTAAGGGGAGTCAAACTGAGTGACATAACTTTAACTAAACTTGATAAGTTGGCCTCTTGAACTTTTATATTTAAATAGGTCTTGAGTAACCCTTCTCTTCCTAAATTCCTACTTCATTCTTTTCAATTCATTTTACATGTTTTTACACAGTTTGTCAAAAAATTTAATCTATACCACAAATTTCAACTACAACTCCAACAGTTTCTAGCTCAGATGGAGCACTTGATGAGGTGGATGGTGATTTTTCAAGTGATTCACATTCAGGCATTGGGGATGGACGATTTGCTAGTATATTTCGACAGGTTGCACATGCTTTATGATTATTTGTTAGTTTCAATTCAGGATTTTGATCAATCAAATTTTTAGTCAATGCACGAATGCCTTTTTTCACTTTTTCTTTGTGTTTTTTAAATGGGTCACAACAGAAACTGCCCATATTCAAACTGCTGAAATCCATGTTTATCGAAAAAGAAAAAAAAACATGTAGCTTAAAAGCCAGGGTTGGGTTCAATTACACAAAATGGAAACAATTAAAACAAAATTTATTTTTCTTCAAATTAATTACAGTTAGTATTGTACTTCACAATTTCAAGATCAATTGCAATTACAATTAATTTTGTCTGAATCAATTACAATTGTACAAATATAACTATCTATTCTATATATCTAAATATATATCTATAAAAATATATATCTATATCTAAGTATAACTAAATAATCTATCAGAGGTTTATTTTCATTGGATGATCTAGGGGTATAATTTTTAACAATTTACATTAATTGATCAATTACATCAGTTATAGCTAAAAAATCAATTACAATTACCTTAATTTTTATTTTATTTTGAATCAATTACAATTAATGGAAATTAGGATCAGTTAATTAAAAATACAATTATAATTCATTGTATCCAACCCTGTTAAAAGCTATTTTTGCTTAGATGGCACAGAGGTCTACAACAAGAAAAAATGTGCAGTTTGATTTACAGATTGGAATAAATACAGATGCCATAAAAATCCTTGCTCCAAGGTTTAAATAAGCTTATTTTACATGGGTACATAGTGCATACTGTTGTACACAATGAATAAATACATAAAGTTAGTAATTCTATTAAAACTCGTCTAACTCTTAAAACTGAACTTATTCTATAGGGTAGTACCTATAGTCTAGTATAAGGTACTTATACATACATAGCTTTACCTTTAAACAGGATAGCAGGTTCGAAGTTCTTCACACTTTTGAATGTCTATATAAATTAATTAATTGTGTAATTTAGATTACCTATATTATATAATTCTCTGAATTATACAAAAAAAAAAAAAATTATAATAGGGTCGGATACTTATTCGACCAAATAACTGGGTTAGGTTAGGTTAGATAATTACCGATTTTTTTTTAAATTAGCAGACATTATATATCTCAGTAAGAAAAATTTAATGGTATTTTTCTCAACACACTAGCTCAAACAGTTCCAAAGATACGGTGCTCCAAAGTTTGGTGGAAAAAGGTACTTGGTCAAAATGGAGGTGGGTATGGTCCACTGAAATGGCTGTAGCGTCGATACTAACTTAATCAACAACAATAAAAATCTTGCTTTAGGTTAAGGTAGACATGTGTACCCAAAATCGGTTGTGACATCAAATGACCTACACAAGGTCAAAGGTAAAAAATAAGATCAACTTTTTTTTTTGACCACTGATGTAAAATATGAATAGAAACAAAGTTGTAGATCTGCTTAAAAGCTTTAAAGTAGTGTTTAAATGGTCTCTGTAAGTGGAATAGGAGCCGAGATATTTCATGTTGAAATATGGTATGACCTTGGAAATTGAAACTTTTTTTACAAAATTCGAAGGGCCATATCTCAGGAACCATATGACCTAGAGTGTTGAAACAAGCGTCATTCTGTTTTCCTCACAGAGATCTATAAGTGTGTCAATTTTAAAAAAATCGGTGATGGTCACGTTTTTTTCGCCGTTGAACTGACATGGAATAATGACCCATAGATGTTCTCTTTTTTAAGCAATGTTGTGGAATTAGGCCGCTTTGTAATGGAATACATCGTGGCAACGTTGCAACACTGTTTCTGCCTATAATAACAACCATTCAAGAGGGTCAGACTCTAGCACAGCGCTCAGTCCAACTAACGCGGCCCATTGCGCTATCTCCTGTATTATTACCAGCATCATCGGGATTCGAACCCCCATCCCCCCCACTCGACCTCAGTGTCTTTACGTTGCTTATAAGGAAACGGCGTTACCCACTGAGCTACGGGCACTGGCTCTTCCCGGTATCGGTCAGCAAGGTTAAGTGGCGCTGGGTTTGTTCAGTAGTTGGATGGGTGACTGTCCTCCGCGTTTAAATGACGTAGTAAGTGATGGTTCAAATGGTTCGGATCCCACGCAAAGCAGTAGGTCCATTCTGCCACGTCCTTTCCCGTTACGAAAATTGTTGAATCCCAAATAATAATAATATTGGAATGATTGAGAGTATGTGACAACAAAAACAGACTTTCTTAAAGCTTAGTGACATCAGTATAAAAATTTAAATATGAACTTTGATATTTGGCATTTTATATATTCATGTTTATTGGTATTATCATGTCGTATTTATTAATGGATTGGAAAATAGTTTAGAGACAATTTATAGAGTTTGTTCAAAGGACAAACGAAGACTGCGATTAAAACCTTAAAGCGACACTTTTGTTCGCAGAAAATTAAGAACTACGTTTTTTAATATACGCTTAGCTACATTCTACTTCCTTAACACGTAAGCCATTCTCGTAATATTTGCGAAACTTCGCAGTAATAAAAACTTCTTATCCAATTTCCACTCCTGAGAAGCGAATTTTTAGTTAGTTTTTTTTGCTTTAATTCTAGGTGCAATTAATCATTAAAAGAAAAACAAAAGTTGGTTGGTTGAAGTACGCCAAAGAGAATTCCATGGTTGTTTTTGAGTCGAACCAATTCGTTGTTAATTTTGTCGAAGTTCCACTTCCTTTCCACCTCGTGACAAAATTAATCGGATTCGGAAAGAAAAGCATTTTTAGAAGAATACAGTATAAACAGAGTAGAACCTTCCCAATTTTTTTTTCTTACTTTGCGCTTTTTCATGCGTGTAAATTATAATAATTTTTTGATTAATTACATACCTAAACTAGATACTTTTACTTCTACCCTTTTTTTCCCCCCGACTTTGATATCAGTATGATGTTGACGTTCCAGTTTCCATAATGATAGAACTACGGAGCAATAGCCATTGGTGTGCGTATAGTGTTATTTGATACACGGACCCACTGACACACCACTCTTTCGTAAGCATACACACTTAACCCCTCAATACCATTTAACTACTTTATTCTGGCCGTTGCCAGACTATTTTATTCCTTCCTAGAAAACGCTTCAACGCAATGGAGTCCAGCATATTCTCGCCTAAACTGTAGCTCATCCCTAAAACTACATACATAGCATCTCTCTCTCTCTCTTCTCTCTCTCTCTCTCTCTCTCTCTGGCTGAAGAATAGGCGGCAGAGGGTTGTAATTAAAGGGGCCAGTTCGGGTTGGGCCTCGGTCACTAGTGGGGTTCCTCAGGGTTCCGTTTTGGGGCCACTGTTGTTTATCATTTACATAAATGATATCGACGGTGGCATCGTCAGTCGGATCGCCAAATTCGCTAATGACACCAAGCTTGGGGCCAATGTTGGGACGCCCGAAGCGATCGAGGAACTGCGTGCGGACCTAGGTAGGATAGGAGAGTGGTCCGAAAAATGGCAAATGCCGTTTAACTTGGGTAAATGCAAAGTGATGCATATTGGCTACGCCAATCCCAAGTCGGACTACTCGATGTTGGGGAGTAATATCGAGGTGACTGATTTAGAAAAGGACTTGGGTGTGCTAATTAGCAGCGACCTTAAGTTTACGAAACAGTGTGTAGAGGTGGAAAAGAAAGCCCAGAAGCTGTTGGGTTATATCAGGAGGCAGTTTCAGTTTCGGAACAAGGAGATTGTGCTCTCTGTACAATTCCTTGGTTCGGCCGCACCTCGAGTATGCAGTGCAGTTCTGGTCGCCCACCCTCAGGAAAGATATTGAGAGGCTGGAGCGAGTGCAGGCGAGGGCCACAAAGTTAATCCCTTCCGTTAGGCATATGGGCTACAATCGACGGTTACGCGCCCTGAACTTGTTTTCGCTGGAAACTCGGAGGCTGCGCGGTCAACTGATCGATTTTTCAAGCTTTTACGCGGGTTCAACGTTGTCGATTTTAGAAGTATGTTTAGTTTAAATGATAACCCAACTCGCAACAATGGTTGGAAGTTGGATTTGAAACGGTTCAGGACTAGTGTGTGTGGAAATTACTTTACGTATAAGATCTGTGACACATGGAACAGGTTATCTTCGGAAGTTGTGAACAGTTCCTCTGTGGATCAGTTCAAGAAAAGGTTAGACCAAATCTTGCACACTATTTGAGTGTGTACAAAATTTTCCGTGCCACCCGTTGCCATTGGGGGGCTCAAGCTCCTGCGGAGGTTGTCCCCTCGTTAGTGAGGGGCTATTCAACTCCCGACAGCCCTGGCTGTTCGGGAAACGGGTCGTGCTAGGGGGCGGTCAGAATAGGGGAGGCTCCCTCCGTGCAATGCTTTTTAATGCTAGGTCGATCAGGAACAAGTTTGGCGAGCTACGGGCACTCTTAGCATCAGAATACCAGGATATCGTTGCTATCACCGAGTCCTGGATTCATACTGATCGTAGGGACTACGTTGGGGAGTTCGAAATTCCCGGGTATAGAATGTTTCACAAAGACCGCACCCGTGGGGAGGGGGGTGGGGTACTAATATACGTCAGAGACACGTTGAGTCCGGTTGACTGCCAGTTCCGGTCGGAACGGGAGCTGCTTGGCGTCGATCTGAACGTGGGAGGGACGAACTATAGGTTAATCTTGGTGTACAGACCTCCGCATCTCCTCCTCGTGGAGGATACAGCCCTGTACACCGAACTCAGTAGCCTGCTAGGGGATAGGGTGTGTGTAGTTTTAGGAGACTTCAACTCTCGCGGCATAAAGTGGGAAAACAGGACTGCCGATGCTGAAGGGAGGAGGCTAGTTGACTTTGCTGATGAGAACTTCCTCACTCAGTGAGTCAACGAGCCTACACGAGGCGAAAGCGTTCTAGACTTAGTATTCACGACCGAAGACAACCTCGTCACTGGCCTCACCGTTGACGAATCATTGGGCGGGAGTGATCACGGACTTATTAGGTTCCGTGTGTGCGTCCCTCGGGTGAAGCGTAGTAACTCGAGAGGCAGTAAGCTCGATCTCCGGCGGGCGAACTTTGTTAGCCTCAGGGATAACGTAGGAGAGATGGGGTTAGAGGTTGGCGGCGATGTTGAGTGAGTGTGGAGTGCATTCCGGGACGAGTTTATGGTGCTGCAGTCTGCTGCCATACCCTCAAAACCGGTCACCCCTGCTTCAACGCAGCCTAAGTGTTTCAATCGTGACATCGCTTCGGCTATCCGAAATAGGAAAGTAGCGTATAGGAGGGCGAAGGCCAATCGTTCCCACGAGAACACTGAAGCGTATGTCCGACTGTGTAGGGAAGTGAAGGCGAAGGTTAGGCTAGCGAAACGTAACGAAGAACTACGGGTGGCAAGCCTCTGCAAGGGGAACCCTAAGGAATTCTTCAGTTATGTTAATAGTAGAAAGCCCATTAGAAGCGGACCTCCGACGCGGACATCGCTAATGTGCTTAATGAGTACTTTGCGGGAGTGTTCACCAGGGAGGATACCCGCGTCATCCCCGAGCCAGGCGTGAGGCACGAAGGTGCTGGCCTGGATAGTGTTAGATGTACCGCGACAGTCGTTGCCGATAGAATAGACAAACAGCGCGTTTAAGGCTCCTGGGCCAGACCAGTTTCTCCCCAGAGTGTTGCGAGAAGTGCGCGACCAGGTGGCTCCCCACCTGGCTACAGTCTTCAACAAATCGTTTGAGATGGGCCAGGTGCCTGGTGACTGGAGGGAAGCCATCGTGACCCCTATCTTTAAGAAAGGGGATCACGAAAGTCTAGGGAACTATCGTCCCATTAGTCTCACTTCAGTTGTAGGTAAATTATTAGAAGGGATAATAGCTGATAGGATCGTTGACCATCTGGATTCCTACAAGCTGCTTGGGGACTCCCAACATGGGTTTAGACGGCATAGGTCGTGTCTCACCAACTTGCTCGAGTTTTTCCACGTCATGTTGAGTGAGTACGATAAGAGTAGGGCTATTGATATACTTTATCTCGACTTTCAGAAAGCCTTTGATAAGGTACCTCACCGCCGGCTAACGGCGAAAGTGCGCGCGCTGGGTATCGGTGGGGAAATAGGTAGGTGGATTGAAAACTGGCTGAGGAATAGGCGGCAGAGGGTGGTAATTAAAGGGGCTAGATCGGGTTGGGCCTCGGTCACTAGTGGGGTTCCTCAGTGTTCCGTTTTGGGGCCACTGTTGTTTATCATTTACATAAATGATATCGACGGTGGCATCGTCAGTCGGATCGCCAAATTCGCTGATGACACCAAGCTTGGGGCCAATGTTGGGACGCCCGAAGCGATCGAGGAACTGCGTGCGGACCTAGGTAGGATAGGAGAGTGGTCCGAAAAATGGCAAATGCCGTTTAACTTGGGTAAATGCAAAGTGATGCACATTGGCTACGCCAATCCCAAGTCGGACTACTCGATGTTGGGTAGTAATATCGAGGTGACTGATTTAGAAAAGGACTTGGGTGTGCTAATTAGCAGCGACCTTAAGTTTACGAAACAGTGTGTAGAGGTGGAAAAGAAAGCCCAGAAACTATTGGGTTATATCAGGAGGCAATTTCAGTTTCGGAACAAGGAGATTGTGCTCTCACTGTACAATTCCCTTGTTCGGCCGCACCTGGAGTATGCTGTGCAGTTCTGGTCGCCCACCCTCAGGAAAGATATTGAGAGGCTGGAGCGAGTGCAGGCGAGGGCCACAAAGTTAATCCCTTCCGTTAGGCATATGGGCTACAATCGACGGTTACGCGCCCTGAACTTGTTTTCGCTTGAAACTCTGAGGCTGCCGGTCAACTGATCGAGGTTTTCAAGCTCTTACGCGGGTTCAACGATGTCGATTTTAGAAGTATGTTTTGTTTAAATGATAACCCAACTCGCAACAATGGTTGGAAGTTTGATTTGAAACGGTTTAGGACTAGTGTGTGTGGGAATTACTTTACGTATAAGATCTGTGACACATGGAACAGGTTACCTTCGGAAGTTGTGAACAGTTCCTCTGTGGATCAGTTCAAGAAAAGGTTAGACCAAATTTTGCACACTATTTGAGTGTGTAGAAAATTTTCCGTGGCACCCGTTGCCATTGGTACCTCCTCGGTATGGGCCGCAAGGCCTTTTGAGGTACTTCTTTTCCTTGTAACTCTTTGTAACTCTCTCTCTCATAAAATGAAATTTTCTCCCATGACGGTGTTTTCATCTTGAATCACTGAGTTCTGCGATTGTTGAAAAATTAGTTCTTTACCAAATTGTCAGATTTGATGTCTCGTTTATGCTGTATCGTACGTTTAGGCATGATCCCAAAACGTTTCTACGCACTTAAATGTTGTTATACGAATAAATTAAACTTTATTATAACTATTTTTATCAGTTTCTCAACTAAAATTTGTTTTCTGATTTTAAGGTATTTCGAAACGTCTTTTTTTTTAAAATTGTAATATATTTTTCTCACTTCATCGAACTACGTACGGGCTACATCGTTGCCACGTCGCAAAACTTCACGTTGTCTGTATTCAGTAGTTAGATGGCTGACAGTCCTCCGCGTTCAGGTGATGTAGTGATGTAGACCCGTAGATGACCTTTGCCATTACGGAACGGGTTAAATGACCCCAAACGGCGTCATCATCATCATCATCATTGTCATCCAGACTCCTTACTCGCTCGTCGGCCAGACTCCTTACTCGCTCGTCGGCCAGACTCCTTACTCGCTCGTCGGCCAGACTCCTTACTCGCTCGTCGGCCAGACTCCTTACTCGCTCGTCGGCCAGACTCCTTACTCGCTCGTCGGCCAGACTCCTTACTCGCTCGTCGGCCAGACTCCTTACTCGCTCGTCGGCCAGACTCCTTACTCGCTCGTCGGGCCAGACTCCTTACTCGCTCGTCGGCCAGACCCCTTAGGCCGGGTACACACATGCTAGTCGGCTCGGCCGAGCCACAGCATGCCAGTACTCGTACGATTGAATTTGTGTACTTTCTTTGTTCACACTTTGCTAGTAGCCTAGGGCTGGCGAGCTCATTAGTGCTCTCGAGAGTTTGTGGAAAGATGGGCGTTACGAAGCGAGCGAAACGTAAGGTATTATTTAACGCAGCAATAGTAATAAAAGACGTTTTAGAACTGAATTAATGAAGGTCCTGAGGAATAAACTAAGAAGAGGCTTTGGGTGCGAAACTGGATTAGTAGACGTGATACACAGGGAGCCTCAAATGTGTCATTAAAAGAACTTGTATAATGAGCACATAAGCCTACCACATCTTTGATTTGCTGTTGACGTCCTGCAATTAAATAAAAAGATCAATTAACAAAAAATAACAACAGTGCATAACATTACATTTAGAATACCCTCTCTCTCTCTCTCTCTCTCTCTCTCTCTCTCTCTCTCTCTCTCTCTCTCTCTCTCTCTCTCTCTCTGCCGGTCGGGGTGGGTCGGGTGGTGTAAGTGCGTCTATGGGTGGCGACGGGTATCGAAAAGTCTCGGGTAAGAAGGCTGCGAAGCCGAAGCCTGAGACCCCGGTTGCCCCTGTTAGGACGTCCAACCGCTTTAGTCTCTTGTGCTCGAAGGAGGAAGACACCGTTTTGATTGGGGACTCGCAGATCAGGGGCCAAGAGAAACTAATTCTGCAAACCGGGACAGGAGGGGGGTAAGGTGCTTACCTGGGCGGGGAATGGCGCACTTAAGGAAGGAGTTAGAGAAGGTGCGCGTGGCTAGTCGGAGGACTGCGATCGTTGTCCACGCTGGTGGCAACGACCTGTTCCTCAAAGGTGGTAGGGTAGGTGTTACAGAAGTGATCATCTCCGAGATCATGTCTCTTGCGGATGATCTAAAACTGAAGACAGACAGGGGAATGTTGATGGGTATTTTGCCGCGGATGAATGCCAGTGACCACGCACTCAGTAAGGTCATTGGCATCAATGAGAGGGTGCAAGACTTGTGCGTCCCGCTGGGCGTGAGGTTTATTGACCCCTTCAACGCATTTTCGGGTAGTTGGGACCTTTACCAGAGGGATGATGTCCACCTCAATGACAAGGGTAAAGGTGTGCTAGGCGCGCTGCTCGACCGGCACCTAAACAGAATGGTGAGGTCGAGCCCGGGGAGAGATGATGAGGTGGTGGTGGACGTACCTTCAACTGAAGGGTGCGTCCAGGTACAGGTGAGTGATCCTTCTTCCCCGTTGGAGGGGGCTCAGGCTCCTGCGGAAGTTTCCCCCTCGTTGGTGAGGGCTCTTCAACTCCCGACAGCCCTGGCTGTTCGGGAAACGATTCGTGCTAGGGGGCGGTCAGAATAGGGAAGGCTCCCTCCGTGCAATGGTTTTTAATGCTAGGTCGATTAGGAATACGTTTTGCGAGCTACGGGCGCTCTTAGCATCAGAATACCAGGATATCGTTGCTATCACGGAGTCCTGGATTCATACTGATCGTAGGGACTACGTTGGTGAGTTCGAAATTCCCGGGTATAGAATGTTTCGCAAAGACCGCACCCGTCGGGAGGCGGGTGGGGTACTAATATACGTGAGGGACACGTTGAGTCCGGTTGACTGCCAGTTCCGATCGGAACGGGAGTTGCTTGGCGTCGATCTGAACGTCGGAGGGACGAACTATAGGTTACTCTTGGTGTACAGACCTCCGCATCTCCTCCTCGACGAGGATACAGCCCTGCACACCGAACTCCGTAGCCTGCTAGGGGATGGGAATGTGTGTAGTTTTAGGAAACTTCAACTGTCGCGGCATAAAGTGGGAAGACAGGACTGCTGATGCTGAAGGGAGGAGGCTAGTTGACTGCTGATGAAAATTTCCTCACTCAGTGGGTCAATGAGCCTACACGAGGCGAAAGCGTTCTAGACTTAGTATTCACGACCGAAGACAACCTCGTCACTGTCGTCACCGTTGACGAATCGTTGGGCGGGAGTGATCACGGTCTGATTAGGTTCAGTGTGTGGCTGTGTGCGTCCCTCGGGTGAAGCGTAGTAACTCGAGAAGCAGTAAGCTCGATCTACTGCGGGCGGACTTTGTTAGCCTCCGGGATAGCGTAGGTGAGATGGGGGTTAGAGGTCGGCGGTGATGTTGAAGGAGTGTGGACTGCATTCCGGGACGAGTTTATGGTGCTGCAATCTGCTGCCATACCCTCAAAACCGGTCACCCCTGCTTCAACGCAGCCAAAGTGGTTCAGTCGTGACATCGCTTCGGCTATCCGAAATAGGAAAGTAGCGTATAGGAGGGCGAAGGCCAATCGTTCCCACGAGAACACTGAGGCGTATGTCCGCCTGTGTAGGGAAGTGAAGGCGAAGGTTAAGCTAGCGAAACGCAACGAAGAACTAGGGTGGCAAGCCTCTGCAAGGGGAACCCTAAGGAGTTCTTCAGTTATGTTAATAGTAAAAAGCCCATTAGAAGCATGATAGGTCCATTAAAGGACCCTAGCGGCGTTCTGCGGACCTCCGTCGCGGACATCGCTAATGTGCTTAATGAGTACTTTGCGGGAGTGTTCACCAGGGAGGACACCCGCGTCATCCCCGAACCAGGCGTCAGGCACGAAGGTGCTGGCCTGGATAGTGTTCGGTGTACCGCGACAGTCGTTGCCGATAGAATAGACAAACAGCGCGTTTAAGGCTCCTGGGCCAGACCAGGTCCTCCCCAGAGTGTTGCGGCAGGTGCGCGACCAGGTGGCTCCCCACCTGGCTACAGTCTTCAACAAATCGTTGGAGACGGGCCAGGTGCCTGGTGACGAGGGAAGCCAATGTGACCCCTATCTTTAAGAAAGGCTATCTTTAAGAAAGGGGATCACGAAAGTCCACGGAACTATCGTCCCATTAGTCTCACTTCAGTTGTATGTAAATTATTAGAGGGGATAATAGCGGATAGGATCGTTGACCATTTGGATGCCTACAAGCTGCTTGGGGACTCCCGACATGGGTTTAGACGGCATAGGTCGTGTCTCACCAACTCGCTCGAGTTTTTCCACGTCATGTTGAGTGAGTATGATAAGAGTAGGGCGATTGATATACTTTATCTCGACTTTGAAAAAGCCTTTGATAAGGTACCTCACCGCCGGCTAATGGCGAAAGTGCGCGCGCTGGGTATCGGTGGGGAAGTAGGTAGGTGGATTGAAAACGCTGAAGAATAGGCGGCAGAGCGTTGTAATTAAAGGGGCCAGTTCGGGTTGGGCGTCGGTCACTAGTGGGGTTCCTCAGGGTTCCGTTTTGGGGCCACTGTTTTATCATTTACATAAATGATATCGACGGTAGCATCGTCAGTCGGATCGCCAAATTCGCTGATGACACCAAGCTTGGGGCCAATGTTGGGACGCCCGAAGCGATCGAGGAACTGCGAGCGGACCTAGGTAGGATAGGAGAGTGGTCCGAAAAATGGCAAATGCCGTTTAACTTTGGTAAATGCAAAATGATGCACATTGGCTACGCCAATCCCAATCGATGTTGGGGAGTAATATCGAGGCCACTGATTTGGAAAAGGACTTGGGTGTGCTAATTAGCAGCGACCTTAAGTTTACGAAACTGCGTAGAGGTTGAAAAGAAAGTTCAGAAGTTGTTGGGTTATATCAGGAGGCAATTTCAGTTTCGGAACAAGGAGATTGTGCTCTCTCTCTGTACAATTCCCTGGTTCGGCCGCACCTGGAGTATGCTGTGCAGTTCTGGTCGCCCACCGTCAGGAAAGATATTGAGAGGCTGAAGTGAGTGCAGGCGAGGGCCACAAAGTTAATCCCTTCCGTTAGGCATATGGGCTACAATCGACGCCTACTCTCCCTGAACTTGTTTTCGCTGGAAACTCGGAGGCTGCGCGGTCAACTCATTGAGGTTTTCAAGCTCTTTCGCGGGTTCAACGATGTCGATTTTAGAAGTATGTTTAGTTTAAATGATAACCCAACTCGCAACAATGGTTGGAAGTTGGATTTGAAACGATTTAAGACTAGTGTGTGTGGGAATTACTTTACGTATAAGATTTGTGACACGTGGAACAGGTTACCTTCAGAAGTTGTGAACAGTTCCTCTATGGATCATTTCAAGAAAAGGTTAGACCGAATCTTGCACACTATTTGAGGATGTAGAAAATTTTCCGTGGCACCCGTTGCCATTGATACCTCCTCGGTATGGGCGCAAGGCCTTTTGAGGTACTACTTTTCCTTGTAACTTCTTGTAACTCTCTCTCTCTCTCTCTCTCTCTCTCTCTATATATATATATATATAGGTCCTCGTTATCAGAGCATAATTGGGACCAATAGATCACCACTTTATGTGAATCACATAAAACGGGGACCTAAAACTCGTAAGAAATAATGAGAATAAGGTTTAATTGGGACCTTAACCCAATAAATGTTTCCACTCATCCACTGACTCGCATAAAAAGTTGAACACTGTCCGAGTAGACTCGCCTTGCCAGTGGACTAGCGCCAATACTTAATTTAATTTAAACTTGTGAAGGTTATAAACGTTAACTACCTTAACTTGCGCGATGTCGTCGCCGAAAGCGTCGTGTGTGCTAGGTGTGGTCGTAATCGGTGGTATATTGATTTTAAAGATTACAACGGCGGTCCTATGGCGATTACCGAGAGATCGGTTTGTTTCTTTTGTGAGTTAAGCGAAGAGATAGTTGATCTAAAACGTAGTGTACGCGAGGTAACGGAAATACTTGCAACGCTTGATGAGGGCAGGGGTAGGCCGAACGTATAGTAACGTTGAAGACGTTAGTAAATTGAAGGGTGAGGTTAGGAACCTAGTTTCTAGTATAGGTAACTTATCGGGAAGGTTAGATAGAGTTGAGGAAAGGGTTAAGGTTGGTCAGAGATTAGTAGACGGGGAGGGATTTAGAGTAGTTAAGGGTGGAGCTAGGCCACGTACGTTAGGTGGTAGGAATCCCCCCCCTATCGAGGTTTCGAACCCTTTCGGCCAGTTGGATAGGGATGTGAACGAGGGGGAAACGAGGGGTCTTTAGTTCTAGGTATTACCCCTAGGCGCTGTTTAAATTTTAGGATTACGTCAAAAACAATATTTTTTAATACTGAACTAGAAGAGATTTGTGCTCAAGAAAATGTACTCTTCGTAAAGCTGTGGTGAGAATTTAGTAATCCTAGCCTTTTTATAAAAGATAGGGTGCACTTCAATGAAATGGGAATGCTGGGCTAGGTAGGTTAATCGATGAGAACGTTCGAAAGTTGTATAGGTTGAAGCCCTCTTTAAACGTTGTGGGTCTGGGAAACGCAGGCCCGACGTGAAAAATAGTTTCAAACGCCGATCCGTGGTAAAAAATAATTTAAACGTCTTTTATTGTAACCACGTAGTATAAGAAATAAATTGAACGAATTTAAGGCGATTATTTATTCCGGGAACTACGATATAGTTGCTATAACCGAATATGATATAGCGGATTTTAAACTTTGGTACTTACGTATTATCGGGACTACCAAACTGTTTATTATGTATTTTTGCTCTCGTCATTTTCCTTTAAACTACCGAAAATATCACAACTTAACCTAACCAATCATCAAGAGCGTTCAGTTGACCTAATCGGGCGTTCAGTTGACCTAATCGGGCGTTCAGTTGACCTAATCGGGCGTTCAGTTGACCTAATCGGGCGTTCAGTTGACCTAATCGGGCGTTCAGTTGACCTAACTGGGCTTTCAATTAACCTAACAGGTTAATATTGGTTATTTCACCTAAATATCTTCTTATCTTTTCGTATTAGACACTCACTGTCACATTTCGGGCAAGTTCAGGATGAGAGAATAACGCCGTAATTGATAAAAACATCCAGTGCTTTGTCTTCATATAGTATTATCGGGACTACCTACAAAAAACACATTTTCCGTTTTAAGCGATTTTATTCATTGTGGAATAAATGAGCTGGGCACTTGCGTTTTTTTTTGCGGTACTGCGGTACTACCGTGTTGGTCGGTACCGCGGAAAGTACCGCGGGAAATTTGAATGCGGTAGCGGTACTGCTGTACTTTCAGCGATCCTTTGCGTTATGCGGTACCGGTTTGGTAGTGCGGTAGTAGTACCGCAGTACCGCAAAAAAACGCAAGTGCCCAGCTCTGTTTAAAAAATGTGGATAATATAATATGATATGATATACATAAGATTTCCCATTCATAAAATATAAAAGGATAGGAAAAAATATATGTATACACCAGGACAAGGGGGACACACGAGAAGACCAGGGGTAGTAAAATTGCTACTAGCTCTAGCTCATGAATT
Organism: Bathynomus jamesi; assembly: GCA_023014485.1. Classification (NCBI taxonomy): domain Eukaryota; kingdom Metazoa; phylum Arthropoda; class Malacostraca; order Isopoda; family Cirolanidae; genus Bathynomus; species Bathynomus jamesi. The sequence goes on from JAJOZX010003815.1 coordinate 409,160, forward strand.
TATGTTAACGCAAGAAATAACAGAAAAAACAAGAAAAAGTAACTGCCTAGATTTGGTATTCACAAACAACAGTAATGTAATTGATAATGTAGAAATATCCCCAGCTATGATATCGGACCACAACATCATTGAAATAACAACTAATATAAATGCAACAGGAAAGGAAAGAGCACGCACAACAGAAAGAAACAAATTCGAAATTTTTAACTTTCCCTCCAAAGCTATGATCTGGGAAGATGTTACATCTAGCATGGAAGTAATAGATTGGAAAACCATTTTCGAGGCCAAGACAACGGACGAGATGCTAAGGACTTAGAGGAGAAGACGTTAGAAATTGTGGAAAAACATGTCCCAAAAATACAACAAAGAAGAAAGAGAAGCAGGTTCGAGAGACAAAAGAGGGCATTGTTTCGAAAGAGAAAAAGAGTGACTGCAAAATTAAGTAACTGTAAAGATAACATCATAAAAATATTAAATGATAAGCTGCAAAGTATCGATGACGTTATACAGGAACCAATCGAGAAGCATACAGAAAAAGACGACGACGACGCTATAGAAGCGATAAAGGCTAACTCAAAGTACTTCTATAATTTCGCAAAAAGAAAGTCGAAAAACCATGCGACTATCGGACCTTTAAAAAACGAGAACTGCTTTATCTGATGATCTAACAGAAGTATCTGAAATATTATTCAGCTCAGTACGAATCATCTTTTAGTATCCCAAAAACTGACAAATTGATATGCGATAGAAACGAGTTCTTTGAAGAAGAACTACAAAGGGAAAGTATAACGGATTTCGACTTTACGACGGAGGATATTACACAAGCCATCGGGGAAACTGAAAACACACTCAGCGGCAGGACCGGATAAATGGAATGCCACACTGATCAAAAACTGCAAGAATGTAATCGCTGAGCACCTATACTGGATATGGAGACGATCACTAGACACAGGAGAAATACTGGGCATCCTGAAGAGCGCGAACATAGTCCCAATATATAAAGGAGGAGATCGATCCGAGGCCAAAAACTATAGGCCAGTGTCGCTTACATCTCATCTCACTAAAATATTTGAAACAATATTTAGACAGAAAATCTGACTTTTTGAAAACTCGGAAAAAATTCAATGATAACCAACATTTCCGTCAGGCAGATCATGCCTATCACAACTAATGGAACACTACAACAACATTACTGATGCACTTGAAAGTAATGAAAACTCTGATGTACTGTACACAGACTTTGCTAAAGCGTTCGACAACAAGTGTGACTATGGAATCATAATACATAAACTGAAATATATGGGAATAACAGGAAAAATAAGGAAATGGATATATAATTCACTTAGTGAGCGGCGGCAAGTCGTTACAGTACAAGGAGTATCTTCATCAGAATCAGAGGTCCTCAGCTCAGTACCACAAGCAACAGTATTAGCTCCACTACTCTTCATAATCATGCTAACTGACATAGATGAAAACGTTACCAGAAACAGCACAGTAACATCCTTTGCGGATGACACAAAGATCAGTAGAAAAATAAGAAACCGAAAAGATATAGGATCTCTACAAACCGACATAAACAGAATCTGCAAGTGGACGGAAGACAACAATATGAAGTTTAACACTGAGAAATTTCAGATGTTACGGTACGGAAAAAGAGAAGACCTAAAATCCATGGAATATTATACCCCAAATGGACAGGAAATTCAGAGAAATTCCAGAGCAAAAGATTTAGGGGTTGTAATGACAGATGATGCGAAATTTGAAACACAAAATAAGATAGCAGTAAACAGAGCAAAGAGAATAACGGGACAGATATTGAGAACCTTTAAACGAAGGGATAGGCATGTAATGATTCCTCTACTGAAAACCCTGATCATACCCAAATTGGAATACTGCTCGGTCCTAATCCCCATATAAAAAAGACGACATTAGACAGCTGGAAGGGATCCAGAGAAGCTTCACAGCCAAGATCAACGGGTGCAAAGAATTAAATTACTGGGAAAGGTTACGCGAACTAGACCTATGTTCACTGGAAAGGAGAAGAGAGATACACCATTATTTACACTTTGAAAATAATGGAGAAACTAGTCCCTAATCTTATTCTAAACCCTATAACTCCCCAAACAACGATGGAAAGTAGAAACGGTAGATTGTGTCGTATTCCCAAATTGAAGGCGAGACAGGGAACAGCCTTAACCTTGAAAGGAAATAGTTTTGTGGTGAGAGGACCAAAACTGTTTAATCAGCTGCCCAAAGACCTAAGAAACACGAAGGGAGTTGCAGTGGAAATCTTCAAAAGATGACGACGCCTGGCTCAGAACAATCCTCGATGAGCCGGGCGTACCTGGCTATGTGAGGTGGAGAGCACAAGAAACCAACTCACTACTTCACCAGGCCAACTCGAGAGGAGGGGCGACAAGCTTGACCTTCGCATAAGTCCGGCATCATAGGAAAAATAATAAAAAAAGGCAAAACAAAAGCTTTTATTTACAGAACGTGCTCAATATGTCCACCAGTTTTCAATACACAAATTCAGACGTGATACCCAGTCAGCAAGCACACGGTGAATGATGTCAGGAGCAGTGGTGGGCACCGTTAACCAAAAAGTTAACTTCGATAACGATAATCCGTTACCCCCAATTTTTAACTCCGATAACGATAATCCGATAATTTTACCGCAAAGTTAACGGAAGTTAACGATAATCCGTTAACGATAACTATTTCTTTACTAACATTTAAAAAAATCAAGGAAAAAAGCTTTAAAACCCATAGAAAATGTTTATTTATGCAAAATCCAACAATAAATAGGTATTTAACTGTATTTTTATCGTTTTGCAACTTTTTTGCTTAACTTTTTTTTTTATTTTTAATAAAAAATGTACTGATTACATGTTTTGAAACCCTTGTAACCACTAACCATTAACTAAATTTTAATTTACCAGAGAATTATTATGGCGGGAACTGAAAGGTAAAATTAAATTTTAGGCACATTTATTAAAGACTATGACACAATGTGCTGGTTGCCCTTTAGAAAGACCAACTTCTCAAAGTTAGGCCCAACTGCCAGTCTTGACCTCTTGGGCCTCAGGATGTCCTTGCCGAGAGAGAAGAGCCGTTCCACTACGGCAGAGGACGGAATTGGCGTATTGTACTTCAGGAAGAGGTTGATGAAGATCTGCTCCCCCATGAAGTCAGAGTCGGCCATGTCTACCTTCCCATCAGTGTCCAGCCAAGTGTCGACAAGTCTCTTGGCCTTCTGCTTGACACTGGTACTTGAGCCACCGGCCGTCCACCCAGCGAAGAGGTCGTCAGGCATGCTGCTGTCGCTAGAGCTGGTGGTGCTGTGTTATTTAATTCGACGACAATATTACAATCAGTGAATAAAAACTATTATTCAAATTTTACATACTATATATACTTTTTTAGAGATTTACTAACGCAGTGTAAAAATACTTATTCATTAGTCATTACTACAAATTAATTTTTCTCAACCGTACATTTTACCATACGTATCTCCATACGTATTAATATATATATATATATAATAATATAGGACTTTTACTAACGTTAAAAGAACCTTCTTACCTTCAATAAAAAGCGCACAACCTCCCCTTGCGAGATCTGGAAGCAGACTGAAGTTATGGCGGTTTAAATTCATTCGCGGAGCGGTGATCTTCCGTGAATGACTCCTCGCAGTTAACGTGTTAACGGACTTTAACAGACTAAATATCGAGTTATCGGAAGTTAACTGGTCCGATAACGATAAATGGAAATTAACTTCCGTTAATAGTCCGTTAAAAAAGTTAACTTCGTTAATTAACTGTTATCGGATTAACGCTTTAGTGCCCAACACTGGTCAGGAGTAATGGTGTTACATGCCTCAATAATACGCTGCCACAAATGTTCAACAAACCTAATTTTCTCTGCATATACCAGCGTTTTCAAGTGGCCCCAGAGATAAAAATCTAGTGGCGTGAGATCCGGGCTTCTAGCTGGCCATTCCACAGGCCCTCGACGTCCTATCCAATGACCAGGGAATTGTTGGTACAGGTATTCCCTTATTTGGGTGCTGTAATGTGCAGGAGCGCCGTCTTGCTGGAACCATGTTGGGAAATTTCGTTCTTCGTTCAAGACACTGGGAAATGCTTCTTCCTTGAGCATACGTAGGTAGGTGCCTCCAGTGACATCCTTCCAAATGCCACACCATACCATCACCCGAGATGCACCTTGTTCCTTTGAAGAGGTATACCAGTGAGGGTTGTTTTGAGACCAGTAGCGGGTGTTCTGTCGATTTACCTCACCATTTCCATAAAAAACACCCTCGTCACTGAACAGAATGGTGGACGGGAAATTGGTATCCCGAGCATATTGTTCCGTAGCCCATTCACAAAATTTCATCCACCGGTCGGGATTATCTTTGCTTAATTTCTGTAGGATCTGAAGTTTATATGGATGCCATTTGTGAGCCTGAAGAATGCGATGGATGCTACTTTTCGACACTCCTGTCTCGGCGGAGAATCGCCGAAGAGACTTATTGGGACTTCTGTTAAAATGAGCCAGGATAGCAGTCGCTGTATCATCGTCAGTGGACCTCCTTGAAGGTCCACTGGGTGGTTTATCTTCTATGGATCCTGTTTCCTTAAACTTTGCAACAAGTCTGCTAACACAACTCTGTGTTATTGGCTCGCGGTCTGGATGCAGTCTTAAATTCAGCAGCGGCCTCTCTTTGACTCCGATTTTCTATGAGTAGAATTATCTGGATTCGTTCTTCCTTGCTCACAGACATTATGGCCTGTAGAAAGAGAAAAATATGAATTATGGTTTGTAGAAATAGTAAAATATGAATGGAGAGGACTTGATCATTTAACTGAAGGAGGAAGTCATCCAGGTCACGATTCAAATAATTTAGGGTGGAGTGTATTTTTATGAAAATCAATATTTCAAAAATCAGGGGTGCTAGATAGTTGTCAAATGCCTAAAAATGAACATTGGTAGTGGTTTTGGGTGGTTGGAAGTGATACTGCATCAGCAACCACACCCTATATGTACCACATCCATACGCAACTGTAAAAAAAACCTGTATTTTGCCTATTTTGGGTTCTATAATAGATAGAAACACAATCTAAAAACTGTTTCTTATGATTTGTTTTGATGCTGAGACTGATAAAATTATTACCAAAAGTGTAAAACAGAGTTTTAACACATTTTCATGAAAAAGTAATGCATATTGACCATATATTACAAATTTACACAATAAAATTTCATCAAATAAATGTAGAATCTAAATAAATTCTTGCTTTGTATTAAATTTTTTTATCAGTTTACGGGATTTTATACACTGCCGGATCATGCCATCTCTTCTATTGAACCCAATGACAGCTGCAGATGCTTCAGTCACAAGCTTGATATGGCGTTCTACCACTTGATTGTGGCATGGCTGTTTGAACTTCAAAGGATTTTTTCTAATGTTCGCAAGTTCAGTTGATGTAAGATGGGTAACTATTGGAGGCTCTGCTGTCAAGTTATCAAGGTTACTCATCTTGTCATACGATTTAGCATTTTCATTGATTACACTGCCCAACACCAATTTTGCTGATTTAATTCTAACACCTGTTTTTAGGTAGCTTTGGTGTGCTGATTTCAAAAATCACCTTAGGTTTTGCCTATCACGTCAGGTTTTCGAGCAATCAAATACGGATATTTTGGAGATATCGCATTTTGGCAGGGTTATGCCCACTTTTTTTCTTTTCAAAAAATAAGTTTTTACATACTCAGAATCAGCATGGAAAAGTAAACAATTGTGCAGGGAGTGAACTTTAATATACAATGGTAATATTGACACAAAGTGATTAAAAGTGTTTAAATGAGCAAAAAATGAATCCATATTAAAGCAAGCACGGGACCAGTTTTCTTAACATTGTATTTTTCTTGTTTTCTTACTTTTCAGTGCTGATAAATTTTCTCTCATAGGACTTCCAAGAATGAGAGATGTCAAGACAATCTCTTTGCAGGCTCCAGCAGTAGTCTGCCATCATATGGTTATCCCATCTTCCTTGGTATCGTTCTTCCATCACTTTGATATCTTGGTGGAACCTTTCACCTTGCTCTTCACTAACATCACCAAGATTTTCTGGAAATTTATCCAGATGACTGTTGAGATAGTGAACTTTAATGCTCATGTTGCAACCCAACTGCTGAAAGTTTACAAGTAAATCCTTTACAAGATCTTTATAATCACCCAAAATAGGCATATTGCATTGCACGAAAACCTTATGTGATGGACAAAATCTAAGGTGATTTTTGAAATCAGCACATCAATATTATCCAGAAACAGGTCTTAGAATTATATCAGCAGCAAAAAAATTTTTTCTTGTTGGGCAGTGTCATAGGCACCTTAAATTTCCTGACAGTGCGGTCTCTTGTATAACTCAAACTGTCATAATCATCATCATTCACATCATCCTCAACTTCCAAATCTCCGCCGGTGAAATCCATTTTGACTCTGATGTCCTGGGTTGTTTTCTCTACTTCACCCCTCAGTGCCAGGCTCTTATTTACTGCAGTGTTTTTTCTCTCCCTGTCCTCATCACCAAGCATTGATATTATAATGTTTTCGGGGTGAGCAAAAAAAGCATTCCTTCTTAGGGTTTTAGGGCAATGTCTTTTACTTTCTTATTAGGAAACTTGGAGATTCTGCTCAGCATTGAAAAGAAGTTTCTTGAACCATCGGTCACTGAGTGATTCTTCTTGATTTCAAACCAGCTGGGGAAATACACTTTTAAACAGAACTCAGCAACAGTTATCAATACTGAACTCGGCTTTTTCTGTGAAACATAGAATCTGAGTATTCTACAACCTAATGTCAGCCATCTTGAGTGATTTAATGGCCCAACTTCTAAAAGCTCAAGGTCCTTTTCAATAGTCCCTAGCATGACTGCCATGCATATTCTATAAGCATAGTTTTGGTTACGACTGAGATCATCAATTACATCATTTGGCAATATAGCGAAATTCTGATTTCTGATTGGCTTAAATTTGACAACATCCCATTCAGAAACCATACCACCTAGCTGTTTTCCTATTGTCCCTGAAAAACTATCAGGGCTCTTCGTAGTCCCATCGAGCTCCATGAAAACATGAAGAGGTAGCTCGTTACAATGCAAGAGGCATATGATCCTTTTACTGCAGTTCCATCTGACCCCATGACTTGCAGGTTGTTTTCCAGATCAGTGTCCTTCACTGCTTCATAGAGACTTAGTGCAATTGGTACATCGTTCCCATTCTCTGGGGGTAACATGTGTCAGATAATATCCTCCTGAAACATTTTAAACAAAATTTAAGGAAATAATAAATGTATTTGAGATCAGTAGATTACCAGGTATGACCAATGAACATATATAACTATCGCATAGTTCTTACTCCTTAATGTTACTAAGACCAAATTTATGCTATCCACTAAAAATTTAAAACATACCATACAGAAAACAGTGGCTTACCCGGTTCTCCGACGATAACATAGTGCTCTTCTACTTTGGTTTGTTGATAATGTCGCCCCTCTAACTCTGTAATTGTCACAGTACCATCCTGTCGGCCATCAACATAAATGCTGTCCACTAAACCAAAGAATACTTCTTCCTCAGCTCTGATCTGTTCACGGTACTTACACCGTTGCCTTCATAGTTTACTGCTGTATTAATGAAAATTGTTTACAAATTTATAAGGCTGGAGGTAGCACTGATAAACAGAATATGTACAACAGGAAACAATGAACATGATGGCTAAATACACTGACTTTTATGCCTGAGCCCAATATATTTGAAATTTATTTTTCCATGTTACAATGTATAATTAAATAAAATTACTTTACTTCTTTTTAGTAGTAGTAATTGTAATTTTGTTAAAAAGCTCAGGAAATGTGGATGAAAATGTAATCATGATAATTTTGAAATTTTACCTGTCAATGACGTTAGTGTTGTCATCATCAGTGATAATGTCAAAATCTTTTAAAACTGCTGACGCTACCGCTGCACCTTTTCTGTCGGAAATTGAATACCTGCAAGATTGTATTTTGAAGTTGAGAAAAATGATATCCATTTTAAGTCTACCGAAATGACATGGCACATACAACTAAGTACAGTTATTAAAGAACAATCACAATTCACAAGTGCTAATTTACCTATCAACAGCTCTGCACAGGTTCTCCAGATCTTGGTAATTACAATGAGAGGAACCAGCAGGCTGTGGATCATCTCGGAGTCTTCTGATGGAGTTTCGCTAGAGCTACCAGTAGACTGTCTGGTTGAGGTTGTGATGCACTTTGCCTCTTCTCTCCGCTTCGTTCACTGAACAATTAGTATGACTAGATGACTGGATTTACTATGCCAATATATATATATATATATATATATATATATATATATATATATATATATATAAAAACATCAAAGGTTTAATTAAAATGGTTCAAGTCATGATATACTCTGACTAACCATAATTCCGCTCGGTGTTTGTCAATTATTCTTCTCCTGTATCTGGCATCTGCCTCTGTGAGCTTTTCCTCAAATCTTGAACAGTATCTTAGCCTCACAGATTTTTGATTCTCATAGAAGGAGAATTCATCCTAAGTCATCCTCAGTTTAAACTCCTCCAATTTTCGTCGTTGAGAAAGATCCTCAGAAAAAATATCAAATAAACAATCAAGCTCTTTGAGAAACAATTCTAGTTTTGCCAAATAGGTTGAAACTCTGTGACAGAGTATCAATGAAACCTGTTGATGCATTTTCGAAGTTGAAATATTAAAAAAATCTATTTTCTTAATTAGAAATTAAAAATTGTGGTCACAAATCGCTTAAATATTTTTTAGTTAGAAATTTTGGCTGAAATAGATAAATTAATTCGCAGGTGTACAGAGCACATCACAACAAAATTATATTTAAAATAAAAAATGTACTATTGGCTAAGAAGACATTCTTGATATTAATTTAGTACTACCCAGGATAGAAAGTTATGATGACTTAATGAAAAGTCTGCTGCTAGTTTGTCCACCTTCGTCTCAATGGTGCGCAAGGATAGTGGATAAACATTACACCAAATCCATTGTTTCCTCAACTCATCTGCAACTTTTGTGATGTTTTCCTTGGGTTTCCAGTTTGGCTCCTTAAGTAGACGCTGAACAACTTGTCCAGCGGTAGGTAATTTTCCATTAGGAAAACTGTCAATGGATGGAAAACTATGGCCACTGTGTAAGACTATTGTTGTCTGGCTTCTACGTTTCATAAGTAACTAAAAATCTTGAAGATGTTAAACTAGTTTAATTGAATAGGTTATAAAAATTCTGAAAAATAGAAGTAAATATAAAGTAGGTTGGACAAAAACAGCTACTGATTTTAATTTAACTCTCAAAAAATATGTTTATACATCAATGTACACTTTTGAAAATAATTTTGTTGTTCTCAGCATCAAAAAATCATAAGATGCACTTTTTAGATGGTGCTTCTAGCTATTATAGAGCCCCAAATAGGCAAAATAAAGGTTTTTTTTAGTCGCATGTGGGCGTGGCACATATAGTGTGTGGTTGCTGATGCGATATCACCAGCAACCACCAAAAACCACCCCCAATGCTCATTTTTAGACATTTGACAATTATTTAACACCCCTGATTTTTGAAACTAAACAATCACTCCGCCCTAAGTCGATTCATGGGCCAGATACACAAAATATCGTCGACGTATCGCAACCATGGGATGCCAACCCCAAGGATTCTCGGAATGTAAGTAATTTCGAAAAACTCCATATAAATATTGGGGAGGAGGGGCGACAAGGGGTTGCTCATTGCCATCCCAAAAACCTGTTGATAATACTCGCTATTGAAAGTGAATTTACAGTCTTTGATGCAAAGCTTAATAAGTTCCAAAACGATGTGTGCAAGTAGTGGCAGGTCGTACTTATGTAATTCTCGGGAGAGAAAGTCAAGCATATCGTCAATCGGCACTTTTATAAACAATGAACAAGCGTCAAAACTGATCAATCTATCGTTGGTTTACATGTGAATCAGAGATAGTTCCGAGAATGGGGGACAAGACTTTGACAAGCCATTTGGAGAGTTTATTGGTAATGGAGCCCACCGAGCTAATAATAGGGCGCATAGGGTTGCCAGGTTTGTGGGTTTTAATAAGACCGTAAAGGTAGGGAAGAGAAGGTGAAGTGGACATGAAAAGCGGAATTAAGTCCTTATGATCTTTGAAAATGCGTTTCAAGCCACAATTGATTGATTTGATGACGTCATCCTGCGGGTTCTTCCTAAGTTTTCTGTATGTGGCGGGGTCCTGGAGAAGCTCGTTCATCTTTCTAATGTAGACCACTTTGTCCATAATAACTGCTAGCACTTCGTCAAAGAATATTTTAGTACTTCCATTTTTCCCAGGCTTTTTAGGCATTGCTAATGTACTTAAACTTTTGGATATTAATGTAGTATTTTCATATAATATTGTGAAAAATATCACAGTAAAAAATAGCCCTACCAATAATTCAGGCATTATTTATAAAATTGGTTGTAAACAATGTGATTCCTTTTACATTGGTCAGACGGGAAAAGATTTTCGCACGCGTGTAAAACAGCATCAGTATTCCGTTAGAACGGGACAGTCGTCCAGTGCCCTTTTTGTCCATTTGTCAGAGTTATCCCATTGTATTGATTGGAATAATGCTTCAGTTTTGTTTCACTCTAGCAACATTGTTAATAGAAATATTCTTGAGTCTGCTATTATCCAACTTACAAATAACTTTAACATGAGCAAAGGTCTTTTTCAACTCGATCCCGTTGTTTTGAATTCGTTCAGAACGGATTTACTGTAGACAAGAAGGGTAGAGTGCTAAAACTTTGGTAGTGTTTAATTATAAATTTGTATGCTTCTCTTACAATTTTTATTTTTCAATTTAGTTTTATATATTTTTTTAATTATTATTTTTTGTGACATATATCATTCAGGCCTTCTCTATAAAATTGGTTGTAAACAATCCATTTAATCTTGTGTTGAATTCGTTCAGAACGGATTTAGACAAGAAGGGCAGAGTGCTAAAACTTGGGTAGTTTTCCCTTATAAGTTTGTATGCTCCTCTTACAATTTTTATTTTTCAATTTATTTTTATATATATTTTTTTATTTTTTGTGACCTATATATCATTCAGGCATTAACTATAAAATTGGTTGTAAACAATCCATTTGATCTTGTGTTGAATTCGGGCAAAGTGCTAAAATTGGTAGTTTTCCTTACAAATTTATATGCTCCTCCCACAATTTTTATTTCTATATTTATTATATATATTTATATTTTTTTTTGTAACCTGTATATAGTCTTGAACTCTTTATTTACTTGTGTTCCTGAGGATGTCATTAGACGAAAGCGCTTGAGCACCATTCTGTTTCCTTTCCTTCGTGGTTTTATTCACCATAAATATTTTTCACGTGTTACTTTCGTGAAATATATATATATATATATATATATATATATATATATATATATATATATATATATAATATATATATATATGTTACGCCCAAACATCGAAATCGCTCGGTGAGCGAAAAAAACAGCAACAACCCGTTGTGGATGCATCTAAGTGACCATACACCGATGCTAGATATTTTTTCGCTTCATGGCCGTCCTCAAACAACAACAACGCGTTGTGGACGATTCGGATATGACCACAACGCGTTGTGGACGATTTGAAAATTATTGAATGCCCGGTTAGGTTAATTGAGTGCACGGTTAGGTCAACTGTACGCCCTTGACGATTGTTAGGTTAAGTCATGGTATTTTCGTTAAAACTAACGAAAATATCACGGCTTAACCTAACCAATCGTCAAGGGCGTACAATTAACTTAACCGGGCACTCAGTTTACCTAACCGGGCATTCAGTTAACCTAACCAGTTGGTTAATTTTTACATTTACGTCTGATTCTAAAGTTGCTTAACCCTTTAAGCCCTGAATTTTTTGTAGGGTTAAGTTATGAATGCGTGTATTTGAAACGTTAGCAATTGGCATCTTCAGTCCTTAAAGGGTTAAAATTAATCGAAACCTACGGGAAAATTATTGATAATCATTTTTTAAAGGACTTTATCTTTTTTCTAGCATATCTGCTTAACTTTGATTTTTAATCGGTGAATTATACTGTCCCCCCCCCCCCCCCCCCCCCGATTTTCTGAACATGTTGTTGGAGTGATAATGAAGAGAGAGATTGATGGGAATGACCCTGAGCCTAAACAGAGAGAGATTATCGGTAATCCAGGCATATGCACCGCAGAGTGGAAGATCACAGGAGGAAAAGGAAACTTTTTATGAGGATCTTCAGGGAATGATAGTTGGACTGCCTTATGGACCAAGAATTTTGATGGGAGACCTAAATGGCCATGTGGGTGGAGATCGAAACGGAAATAAAGACGTGATCGGGGCATTTGGTGTGGGGGAGAGAAATTTGGAAGGGGAAATGTTGGTAAATTTTTGTGCAAGAAATGTTCTTTGTATAATGAATACATTTTTTAAGCACCAGGAATCACATCTCTATACGTGGTATGGATGGAATAGTAGAACCGGAAATTATGATAAGAAGTCTCAGATAGACTTTATTGTGGTGGATAAAAAGTCATTGGTGAAAGATGTAAGCGTAGTACCATCTGTGTCTTTTGACTCGGATCATAGACTTGTTAAAGCCAAAATTTTGCTTCCAGTACCACAAAATATAAAAAAGCCTAGAAGGAGAAGAGTGTGCACGAAGAATATACCAGAAAAACTGGAAGAGATTAGAACTAGAACTGAGGAAGCCTTCGGACAAAGGGTAGCTATGGAAATAGTGGAGGAGGTTTGGGTTGAGTTTAGGAGAACGATGGAAGGAATACAATGAGAGGTGATTGGAGAAAGGGTAGTTGGTGGGTCAAAAAAGAAAAAGACGGCATGGTGGACCCAGGAGGTAAAGGAGGCAGTGACAAATAAAATGCGTGCTTTTAGGAGCTGGCTTAAGGATAGAAATGAGCAAACAAAGCAAAAATATGTCCAAATGAGAAACCACACCGACGAGGTTAAAAGAAGAGCGAAACGCTCTGTGTGGGAGAAAATAGGTAGAGACTTAGAAGAGGATTTTCAAGGCTCGAAGAAGTTACTGTATAGCATGGCTAAGAAGTATAAAAATGGAGAAAGCAAGAAAACAACAGTGGCGATGAAAAATGCACATGGTGAAGTCCTCACTGATAAAAGCGAGGTAGCCGCACGCTGGAACGAATACTTTAGACAGCTTTTGAATAACGAGAACCAATATGATGAGGTAAGACGGGAGGAGCGGGTAAATCATGAGGAGCATGAGGGGGACAGAGAGATCACTAGAGAGGAGGTTATTCAAGCACTAAAGAGGATGAAGAATAATAAAGCTCCCGGGCCGGATGCAATTGTCACAGAAACACTAAAAGCAGCTGGTGATCTTGCTGTGGATTGGTTGCTAAGCATTTTCCGGGTGGTGTGGTCGCAGGGAATTGTACCGGCAGAATGGGGCAGAGCATTTATATGTCCTATACAGGGTGTTTCAGGAGGAAAGGTCAATACTTCTGGAGGTGATAGTATCGGTCATTGTGAGAAAAAAATTACATATGAACATGTGTCTAATTCTGAATGGTTACGGAGATAGAGCTGTTTGAATCTAAAAATACAAAAGCATTGTTAATGGTAATCAAGAAAGAGAAACCAATTACTGTTTCTAACATTTAATGTTTAAACATTGGCATTTTGAATGGTATCAGATACAGAAATGACAAATTTGTTACAGTTTACAATACGTTTCCGAAAATCCCACGTCAACCTCAATGCACTTTGCAACTCGTGTGCGAAGATCGCGTGTTGTTCGTCTGAGTTGATCTTGACGTTCCTTTATGCGGGCAGCAGCATCCAAAATGCGCGCGAGCAATTCGTCTCGTGTATCCACCTTTCTTTTGTAAACCTGAGTTTTCATCCACCCTCACAAACAATAATCTAACGGAGAGAGGTCTGGAGACCTTGGTGGCCATTGAATGGGACCACCGCAGGGGGAGGAAGAGCTGCGCGCGCATCAGATTCAAACAGCTCTATCTCCGTAACCATTCAGAATTAGACACATGTTCATATGAACTTTTTTCTCACAATGACCGATACTATCACCTCCCGAAATATTGACCTTTCCTCCTGAAACACCCTGTATATAAAAAGAAGGGAAGTGAGCGGTAATGTCAAAACTACCGTGGCATATCTTTGATGTGTCATGTGGAGAAAATATATGAAAGGATTTTGGAACATAGAATACGAAACATACTGGAACTTGGGTTACTAGAGTATCAATGTGGCTTTCGTGCAGGCCGGAGTACTATAGATCAAATTTCAGCCATAAGACAATATCTTGAGAAGAGCCGAGAATTCAGTTTGGACCGCTTCATATGTTTTTTGGATCTGGAGAAGGCATTTGATAGTGTGCCCAGGAAGAAGCTGTGGGTGGTTTTGAGTGAGAGAGTGCCACCCAAGCTTCTGAGAGCAGTAATGAGCACCTATCGGGTCTCCCAGAGCACGGTGGTGGGATCGGAGGAGTGGTTTGATGTAAGTACAGGAGTTAAACAAGGGAGTGTTCTGTCACCCATTTTATTTATTGCCTACATCAACAGGGTTATGGAACACATAACTGAGGAAATTGAAGAGGAAATAGAAATTTTTGGATATGCTGATGATGTGGCTGCTGGGACTAACACAGCACAATCCCTGGAGAGAATTATGCAGAGGTGGGATGAGAGATTGAGGGAGTATGGACTGAAACTGAATTATGATAAAACTGAATATATGGTGGTAACGAGGGGAGCGAACGAGGATGGAATCTTTGTTAGGGGAAGGGAACTGAAAAAGACGGACACATTTAAATACCTTGGTAGTGTGATAGCAAATGATGCGGGTATAGATGCAGAGGTGAATGAAAGAATTGCTAAATATAGCAGAAATGTTTCCTTCCTGTACCTCCTATTGAAAGATCAAAACATCCCTGAAAAGGTAAAGACGCATATATACTCAATATTGAAACCAATCTTACTATACGGCAGCGAGACTTGGGCCCTAACCACAAGGACGAGGGGAAAACTGCAAGCAGCTGAAATGAGGGTCCTGAGATTGATAGGAGTAAGTAGATTGGATAAAATAAGGAACACTGAAATAAGACGACGATTGGGTGTAACTTCGGTTAATGAGAATATTGAGAAGAACCAACTGAGATGGTACGGGCATGTCCAACGAATGCCGATGGAAAGGACAGCAAGAAGAATGCTGGAATGGGCCCCTCAAAACAGAAGACCAGTTGGAAGACCCAAGATCCGATGGATGGATAACATCAAGAGTGCTGTCGAGAAGTGTGGAATCAGTCTCCAACGGGCGAACTTAATGTGTGGAGATCGTGAGGCATGGAGGGGTCTTGTCCGAGGGCTCCCAACTGACAGGCCGCTTTAGGTCTACCAGGCGCCTGGTAAGAAAGGTAAGGTATATGAACGTCGATAAATAAACGTCGTGTTTATATCATTTCAATATACGTCGTGTTTAAATTGAGTTTGATGAAAGATATCAATGTGTGGTCGTTTCAAATCGTCCACAACGCGTTGCGGTTGTTTGAGAACGGCCATGAAGTGAAAAAATATCTCGCATCGATGAGAGCGAAAGAACGAAACAAATGAAAAAATGAAGTAACCACCCGGGAATCGAACCCGGCATCTTCCGATTGCCGGTCAGATATGATAACCATTACACCACGGGCCTCACTCAATCAAATGTCGTAATTCCTCTACATGCGCGCAGAAACCAATGCCCCAAAGGGGCACCTCCCGCATGCCGTAACATTATATACATTATAACTGCAAACACGCAGTATAATTAACGTAAAGAACGACGCTTTGTATAGGAGAATATTCCGCGCAAGATGAGAGCGAAAGAACGAAACAAATGAAAAAATGAGGTATCCACCCGGGAATCGAACCCGGGATCTTCCGATTGCCAGTCAGATATGATAACCATTACACCACGGGCCTCACTCAATCAATGTCGTAATTCCTCTACATGCGCGCAGAAACCAATGCCCCAAAGGGCACCTCCCGCATGCCTTTGGGGCATTGGTTTCTGCGCGCATGTAGAGGAATTACGACATTTGATTGAGTGAGGCCCGTGGTGTAATGGTTATCATATCTGGCCGGCAATCGGAAGATCCCGGGTTCGATTCCCGGGTGGTTACCTCATTTTTTCATTTGTTTCGTTCTTTCGCTCTCATCTTGCGCGGAATATCCTCCTATACAAAGCGTCGTTCTTTACGTTAATTATACTGCGTGTTTGTAGTTATAATATATATATATATATATATATATCAGTAGCGGCTCGTGCATTTCTTAAGTAGTGAAGCAAAAAAATTTTTATATATATACTGATATATATATCCCGTATAATAACCTAACTCGTAACATAACACATATATAACATATGACAAACAATAAACATTATATGGAAGTATTTTACCAGTGTTTGGAAGTTTGGAAAGATATGGTACTACAAAAAATAAAATCAGGAAATGCTGAGGCGAAAATTCATTTCGCTTCAACCAGTAATATTTCAGCAGTGTGAGTGATGTCATCGGCGTCATAGCAACTTGTTTATATTCGTAGCAACACTGAGCGTTTTGGTTGTCTCGCCTCATGAATGGAGGCGAAGCAAGTTTTTTTTTAATGCTAGCACTTTATGCATGAAATATAGGACTTTTTGTGTAGAACATGAATGGGAAAAAAAATTTTATGAATAATATTTTTATGCATTTATATAAATTTATCTTATTAATATTTATATACATATATATAAGATGGAATATTTTGTTTTTATTAGGTGAGGCGTCGCCTCACCTGCCTAATCTAAAGAACCGCTACTAATATACGTATATATGTGTGTGTTGCACACAGACCGAGCATGTTCCATTCCTGAGAAATTATCGGAAAGAACGATTTAAAAAAATTTGCTTTTTTTAGTATCTCGTTAACAACAAAACTTTTCTTAGAAACACTCCCGCGTCCCTTCTGAAGTACAAAGGGAAGTTTTCATATTGTTGGGAACTTTAAGGTTGCCGAGGAGGAAAAAGCCCCTTTGCCTCTGGATGTGTTCAAAGCACAGTTCTAATATTGTCCGTAATAAATATAATATAAATTGATGTTGATATAAAATAATTGCACCCAATTTATGGTATTTTTATGCTTTTTAAAACCTGTTTCTTTCGTTGTGATTTAGGGAATAAACATATAAATTTGTGCGCCTCATTGATATTTTCTTTCCCCAGCCGCAGCCCTCCAATAAGTACGATGATCCCTGTCTGCGTAACGAAAGTTTCGCAGGGAACGATTCTGAGTTGTTATATATATATATATATATATATATATATAAAAATATCGACACTTGATTAAAGCAGAAAGATGCAGTCATTCTGAGTTCAGAAGCGAATTCATGAATAAAACTTAATCCTTCAGATAGTCCAGTCGGTGGATTCAACCCCATGAAGAAAAGTGGTTCGGGGTTCTAGCCTTTTGCATAAAAGTATGACTGTTTGAAGAAGTTTGTCAAATTCACGATCGGTTCTTCTAATATTTTAATGTCATTAGTGCGAGGCCCAAATCGTCTTCGTTTCAAGTCCTTGTTTGGCGGTAGATGCGATACTTCGCGGTGAAAATACAAGTTCATTCTCTGTATTGTTTACCAAAACTTGAATCAGAATTTCTCTAATTGGCACTTAGACTAACAGTATAGTAATTTTCTGTTTTAGAAAGCATTAAAAGAATTAAATGATTCGCCAACTTTGGTTTTGTGGACTCGAAACTTGTTAAAACTTTCCTTCTCTTTCTTCTTTCATCCTCACAGCGACAGCGTCAGTAGCAATTGTGACTCCCGCGGAGAGACTACTGACGAGGCTGATTTGTTCACGCCTGACGATGATGATGATGATGATGACGACGATGATGACGACGACGATGATGATGATGATGAAGGCGACGATACGAGTGGTCAAGGGATGTCGGGCAGCATCGACGTTGAGGACGACTCTACGACCACCACTACGACGGACACTGACGATTTTCGCTCACCCCCCGTTTCCCCCATCAAAAGGGGGGCTGAGCACCCAATTCCGAGTACTTCATCCCCTGGACGAGC
Organism: Bathynomus jamesi; assembly: GCA_023014485.1. Classification (NCBI taxonomy): domain Eukaryota; kingdom Metazoa; phylum Arthropoda; class Malacostraca; order Isopoda; family Cirolanidae; genus Bathynomus; species Bathynomus jamesi. The sequence goes on from JAJOZX010003815.1 coordinate 427,382, forward strand.
AAGGTACGGCCACTTATAGGTGGACGCCTAAATGGGAAATATTTGGTCTTCTCAGCCATTCGCTTAAAAATGGTTTCACCCCGTAAACATTTAAAACGTTTGAAATTGAAAAAATAAAATTCAAACGTTTCATTTTAAGTTAAAAATACACACACACACACACACACACACACACACACACGTACGTACGTACGTACGTACGTTTGATTTACAATGCTTGTCACACAGCAGTGTAATCGAACTTTCCCTTACATTACATAATTTAACCAACCAACCCTAACTTAACTAACCTAATCCAACAAAACTAAAGTTACCCCACCAGCGAGTTTAAACTAGTCGGCTGGCGGCATAATTAACATCGTAGTTAGTCAGTACCCGACAAGTCTGGTGTTCCTTCTAATCTAGTAACCCGTAAGTATAGTAATCCCCTCCCCAAAACATACGCACACAGTTTTATGGGAGAATAATTTAATTTGCAGGCATTCGAACACTGAAAACATAGTTTTAACCTAAACTAACTGGGACTAACTATAACAACACGTTGTCGCTGAAAGTGTTGAAAAACAACTTTTTCCATACAAGTCTTGACACGTCTTTCGAAGTGTGTCGAATCGCTTTCGATGTAGCCGAAACGCGAAGAAAAGTTTTATCGAAACGTTTTATGACGGTTAGATTAAGTAATTTTAAGTTAATGTAAGTTAGATTATAAGTGTGTATGAAGTCCTCCTGGACGAAATGTGCGTATGTCACAAATGCACAGTATAAACTTTTGAAATTACCGTACCATATTTGAACTACTTTACGAGATATAAAGTAGGAATATTTACTGTTGCGATGATATTTCACTCGGCATCATTGCCATTCGTTATATTTCGTTCCCCCTTTCGCGAAAGGGAAACTTAAGACGCATTTCTACGATTATGAAAGGCTCCTCGCACCGATGCTGGAGAGGAGAGGTCAACGACCGAATTGTAATATTTAAGTTGAAAGTTCTCTCATTACGTAACGAATGTGCCGGTCCTGGAGTAAATGGGGTCACTGTCATTGTGGCACATCGAGGTACCACCCTCTTTTCACCGGTCTTCGTTTCTTGCGGAAATCGGGTGCCCTCTTTTCCCCCAAGCGGGACATTTTTTGCATTTTTCCCTTCGATCACTGCTGAACCTGCCCTCCGAGAAGCCGTCCTTCCCTTCTCTGGCCGATGAAGGCAAATAAGGAGTTCCTCGTGATCCTTGAGGCACTGTAGTGAAAGTGGGTTTTGAGTGACACCAGTCATTGACCTCCTTCGCAGCACCCACTTGATCCTGCATCCATTTTTTTAGGAACTCGACACTCAGTAAGAGAGAGCGAGTGAGTGGAGAGGATACGGGCGAAAGAATGAACAATTGGTTTGTTTGGGTTGGATGCGGTTGGATAACCATTTTATCTCGTTGACACCTTTCAAATGTAAAATTCAGACCCTTGCATATCACATAGTCTACGAAGAGGGAAGCTCCCACTTTCATACATTGTTTCATGATGATTTTCTATATATATATATATATATATATATAATATATATATATATACCTTACCTTATGTTGTTTCGTGCGTTGGTCTCTCTTCACACGGAGGTGAAGCTGGTGGCACCGCCTCTAGGTCTGGCCTGGTGGAGGAGCGAGTTGCTTTCTTGCGCTCTCCACCGTACATAGCCAGGCACGCCCGGCTCATCTGGTACTGTCCTGAGCCAGGCATCCAGTCTTTTCTTGAAGACTTCAACTTTGACCCCCGTTACGTTTCTGAGGTCCTTAGGAAGCTGGTTGAAAAGTCTTGGCCCCTGACAACCAAGCTATTTTCCTTCAGGGTTGAGGAGGTCCCTTGTCGGGCCTTTAATTTGGGAACACTACACATTCTGCCTTTCCTATTTTCCAGTGTTGTTTGAATGGAAATTGGGTTTAGTTTTAGGTTTGGTACCAGTTTTTCGATCATTTTCCATATGGAGATTATGATGTACCTCTCTCTTCTTCTTTCCAGTGAGTACAGATTTAGTTTACGTAGTCTTTCCCAGTAGTTGAGTTCTTTGCAACCATCAATCTTGGCTGTGAAATGCCTTTGCGTTTCTTCTAGTTTATTAGTTTCTTCCTTTTTATATGGGGACGTCAAAACTGAGCAGTATTCAAGTTTTGGTATAATCAGTGTTTTTAGCAGGGGAATAATTACTGTCCTGTCCCTTCTCTTGAACGTTCTTAGTACCTGTCCGGCGACTCTTTTTGCTTTATTTATCGCTATCTGGTTTTGTGTTTCGAATTTCGCATCATCTGTCATTATTATCCCGAGATCAATCGCTTTCGTGCTTCTCTGAATTTCCTGTCTATCTGGAGCATAATATGCAGTCTGTTTAAATTCTTCTTTTCTACCATATCTCAAGAGCTGAAATTTCTCGGCGTTGAATGACATGTTGTTGTCTTCTGACCATTTGTATATTTTGTTCGTGTCCCTCTGCAAGGCCTCCACGTCATGTACATCACTGATTTTTCTGCTGATCTTTGTATCGTCTGCAAAGGATGTTACTATACTGTTGCTGTTTACTCCGCTGTCTATGACTGTTAGCATGATAATGAACAGGAGTGGGGCCAGTACTGTCCCTTGTGGTACTGAGCTGCGTACTTCCGATTCTGATGATGATATACCTTGAATTTTGACGACCTGCAGACGATCTCTAACGAAGTTGTAGATCCATTTTCCTACTTTGCCTGTTATTCCCATATATTTAATTTTATGTACTATTATACCATGGTCACATTTATCGAAAGCTTTAGCACACCTTTGGTTAGCTTCCACCCGAATTGTTCATTCTGACAAAGGTCAAACTTTTCACTCTAACTTTTAGACCTACAATTTAACGTGGATCCAAACTACGCCCCACCAGCAGCCAGCGTCTTAACCACTAGGCCACCCAGGGTACCATTAGTCAGCGACGCTAACCACTACACCACCGAGGCGTGTGTATATATAATATCTGTGTGTCTGTATATATATATATATATATATATATATATATATATATATATATATATATATATATATATATACAGGGCGTCCCAAAAAAATGTATACACACTTTAAATAATTATAAAGGCAGTGTTTATTAAAATACATTTCATTTTCAAAATGTAATAGAATCTACAGACATTATTTAATTGTTTTGTCAACGCCTGTTTTCAAACTGACGTCCGTTCTGGTCCAGGCACTGCTGATAACGCGAAGCAATGGAATCGCAAACATCACGAAACATTTCGTTTCGTATTTGTGTGCATTCTCGTTCAATGGCTGCTCTCAATTCAGCGACTGTTGCAGGTTTTATAGCGTAGACTTTGTCTTTTAAGTATCCCCATAAAAAAAAGTCTAGTGGTGTGAGGTCTGGTGAACGCGGAGGGTATTCTACGAAACCCTTCGTCCAATCCACATCCACATCGTGCCAAGTACCACTCGCAATACTCCACTCTTCGGTCCGGATCATCTTCATTAATAGCATGGACTAATCTTGGAATGTAACTTTTCCATTGACAGCGTTCAAAATGCGTTGGACAGACGATTCTGAAATTCCTACCTCACGACTCGCTTGCCGCACAGATTTTCTTGGACTTTGGTGATACGTTTCCAGTACTCTTTCTTGCTTTGTGGGCTTGTCGATGTCCGTGGTCTTCCGGAACGCTTCTTGTGGACATTCTGAACAGTTCCATCGCTTCAAACTTATCTCTAATTCGAGTGATGGTAAGTCGCGTTGGTGGATCTGTTTGAAACTCCCTCCTAAACTGTCTTTGCACTTCAACTGCGTTTTCACACTTCCAGTAGCATTTTAGAATGAATTTCCTTTGTTCAAAGCTTAGTCTGACTGCCATTATTAATTCTAATGGGTTTAACTTGGAAAGAAAGAAACATCAATTGAGCTATCAGCTGTTAAAGTGTGTATACATTTTTTTGGGACGCCCTGTATATATATATATATATATATATATATATATATATATATATATATATATATATATATATATATATATATATATATATATATATATATGGGAATTAACTCAGAATGGTTCCCTGAGGTTTTTTATGATACACAAACCGTGCATGGAACAAGGAACTCTTCTAGGATAATTAAATCCACTATAGTCTGAATAAGTCGGGCGAGCATCATGAAAAAGAAAAACTATAGTATTTGTCATTTACCGTTACTTATTTGGACTATAGTGGATTTAATTATCCTAGAAGAGTTCCTTGTTCCATGCACGGTCTGTGTGTAATATATATATATATATGTGTGTGTGTGTGTGTGTGCGTGTGTGTGCGCGTGCGTGTGCGTGCACAAACTCAGAATGGTCCCCTGAGAAACATATATGTTAAACACAGACCGTGCATGGAACAAGGAACTCTTCTGGCAAATTACATCCACTATAGTTCGAATAAGTAATGATAAATGACAAATATTTAGTTTTTCTATCGAAAAAACTATAGTATCCGACCGGCAAATGGGTGATCCCGGGTTCGATTCCTGGGAGGTACCTCATTTTTCATTTGCTCGTTCTCCCTCCTCATCTTGTGCGGAACACACTTCTACACAAGCGTCGTTCTTTACACTAATTATACTGTGTGTTTGCAGTTAAAATGTATATACAGGGTGTTTCAGGAGGAAAGGTCAATACTTCGGGAGATGATAGTATCGGTCATTGTGAGAAAAAAGTACATATGAACATGTCTAATTCTGAATGGTTACGGAGATAGAGCTGTTTGAATCTGATGCGCGCGCAGCTCTTCCTACCCCCGCGGTAGTCCCATTCAGTGGCCACCAAGGTGTCCAGACCTCTCTCCGTTAGATTATTGTTTGTGGGGGTGGATGAAACGTCAAGTTTACAAAAGAAAGGTGGATACACGAGACGAATTGCTCGCGCGCATTTTGGATGCTGCTGCCCGCATAAAGGAACGTCAGGATCAACTCAGACGAACAACTCGCGATCTTCCCACACGAGTTGCAAAGTGCATTGAGGTTGACGGTGGGATTTTCGAAAACGTATTGTAAACTGTAACAAATTTGTCATTTCTGTATCTGATACCATTCAAAATGCCAATGTTTAAACATTAAATGTTAGAAACAGTAATTGGTTTCTCTTTCTTGATTACCATTAACAATGCTTTTGTATTTTTAGATTCAAACAGCTCTATCTCCGTAACCATTCAGAATTAGACACATGTTCATGTGAACCTTTTTTCTCACAATGACCGATACTATCACCTCCCGAAGTATTGACCTTTCCTCCTGAAACACCCTGTATATTTGTGTATATATATTATTTTTTTTCGAGAATAAACAACTGAAGAAATGCTAACAACCTTGAAGGAAAAAACGCTGAGAATTTTAGAAAAATATGCTCCGAAATCACAGCCAAAAGGAAAGAGGAGCTGGCTAGAGAGGCAAAAGAGAAGACTATTCCGCAAAAGAAAGAGAGTGGAGGCGAAGTTAGGTAACTGCGGAGATAATGACAGGAAAGCAATAAAAGAAAGACTGGAGGGTATCGATAGGGAAATACAATCCCTGGTTAAGGACCATACAGAGAGGGAAGAGGAAAAAGTGGTAGAAGCAATAAAGGAAAATCCAAAATACTTCTATAGCTATGCAAAAAGGAAGACAAAAACGCGCGCCGCTATTGGGCCCTTAAGGACGAGAAATAATGAACTAACCGACGATCCAAAAGAAATATCTGATACATTGAGAGCTCATTATGAATCAGTTTTCAGTACCCCAAAAAGTGACAAAGCGATACCTGACATAAATGCATTCTTTGAAGAGGAATTGCAAGGAGAGTACATAACAGACTTTGATTTTACACCAGAAGATGTAGCGAGAGCTATAGGACAAATGAAACCACATTCAGCTGCATGTCCGGACAATTGGAACGCATGATTGATTAAAAACTGTAAAAATGAAATAGCTACACCTATATACTGGATATGGAGAAGATCCCTAGACACTGCGGAAATACCGAGCATCTTGAAAAGAGCAAACATTGTCCCTATATATAAAGGAGGGGACAGATCTCAAGCAAAGAACTATAGACCAGTGTCATTGACGTCCCACATCACCAAAGTATTTGAAAGAATAATTAGAGAGAAAATTTATGATTTCCTGGAGACACGGGAAAGATTCAACGAAAATCAGCATGGATTCCGATCAGATAGATCATGCCTATCACAACTAATAGAACACTACAACAATATCCTAGATGCATTGGAAGGCAATGACAACTACGATGTTATATACACAGATTTTGCTAAAGCTTTCGAAAAATGTGACCATGGTATAATAGCACATAAAATTAAATATATGGGAATAACAGGCAAAGTGGGAAAATGGATCTACAACTTCCTTAGAGATCGTCTGCAGGTCGTCAAAATTCAAGGTATATCATCATCAGAATCGGAAGTACGCAGCTCAGTACCACAAGGGACAGTACTGGCCCGACTCCTGTTCATAATCATGTTAACAGACATAGACAGCGGAGTAAACAGCAACAGTATAGTAACTTCCTTTGCAGACGATACGAAGATCAGCAGAAAAATCAGCGCTGTACATTATGTGGAGGACTTGCAGAGGGACACGAACAAAATATACAAATGGTCAGAAGACAACATGATGTCATTCAACGCCGAGAAATTTCAGCTCTTGAGATATGGTAGAAAAGAAGAACTTAAACAGACTTCATATTATGCTCCAGTTAGACAGGAAATTCAGAGAAGCACGAAAGCGATTGATCTCGGGATAATAATGACAGATGATGCGAAATTCGAAACACAAAATCAGATAGCGATAAATAAAGCAAAAAGAGTCGCCGGACAGGTACTAAGAACTTTCAAGAGAAGGGACAGGACAGTAATGATTCCCCTGCTAAAAACACTGATTATACCAAAACTTGAATACTGCTCAGTTTTGACGTCCCCATATAAAAAGGAAGAAACTAATAAACTAGAAGAAACGCAAAGGCATTTCACAGCCAAGATTGATGGCTGCAAAGAACTCAACTACTGAGAAAGACTACGTAAACTAAATCTGTACTCATTGGAAAGAAGAGAGAGGTACATCATAATCTACATATGGAAAATGATCGAAAAACTGGTACCAAACCTAAAACTAAACCCAATTACCATTCAGACAACACTGGAAAGTAGGAAAGGCAGAATGTGTAGTATTCCCAAATTAAAGGCCCGACAAGGGACCTCCTCAACCCTGGAAGAAAATAGCTTGGTTGTCAGGGGGCCAAGACTTTTCAACCAGCTTCCTAAGGACCTCAGAAACGTAACGGGGGTCAAAGTTGAAGTCTTCAAGAAAAGACTGGATGCCTGGCTCAGGACAGTACCAGATGAGGTGGGCGTGCCTGGCTATGTATGGTGGAGATCGCAAGCAAGCAACTCGCTCCTTCACCAGGCCAGACCTAGAGGCGGTGCCACCAGCTTGACCTCCGTGTGAAGAGAGACCAACGCACGAAACAACATAAGGTTCATAAGGTATATATATATATATATATATATATATATATATATATATATATATAATATATATATATATATTTTATATATATATATAT